>AXCO02003800.1:0-22510 GCA_000473525.2 Anopheles melas | reverse complement strand
AGCCATACGCAGAGCACCACTCACGCCGTTTTGCCAGTAATAACGTGTGGCTTTTCAACATATCTCGTATTGGTGGTGGTGGGCGTGAGAAAGGGGCAAAAAACCTCCCGCACAAACAACCATCATTATCAAAGACCCATTCCACGGCTAAACGGCTCGCAAACGCTGCGTCAATGCGCGGGGCGCGCCAAACGCGCGTAAGTGACGGCGCATAAAATCTACATAACGAGATAATAGAAACAATTTATTTGACTGGATTTCTCTCTCCCACACACACACACACACACACACACACACACACAAACACTCAAACACACCACTTTACTACGCAGTGGAGAAGCTACAACGGCAACGGTCTCTCGAGCAGTACCATCTCTCGAGCTAAATGAACATATTTGGTGAATTGGATAGCAGCGTTCGGGCCGAACCATGCAACAGACCAGGACGCGCTTGGGAGCGTTCGCATGCCGTGTCGTGCAAGACAATCAGCGATATTGAGCACCATTCGGATGCAGATTGCAAACATCAACACCTGGGTGCAAGTGCTGCAAAGATGCGCAAGTCTGATTGGGGCATAAAAGCGGGAAGAATTTGCATGTTGAAAGCATGTTGAATATTCTTTGCCAATGGTGCCCCTGGCAAATTCATCGTAAAGATTTCGCTTCCAATCGAGACTCAACGACGCAACAATCAACAATTACTGCTGGCTTGTAGCGGTCGGAAGCTCTCTAGTTGCTATCGCTGCACTAAAGCTATTCCATCACGCTCTACTTGCAGCCGAAACCTGTACTCATATTCTAGCTCACAGAACCGTTCCATCCGATCAGCATAACGATGCGAGCAAGTGCGTCGCAAACTAACTCTGCACTGAAATAGTTTCATGCCAAAGAAAAGCGAAACTACCGGCCCTCATTGAAGCCCCAGTAACACCCCAATAGCTGGGGAGCTGGGTGCCAGAAGTGTCAGGGTAGAACGTTCCACTTGAATGCCCCTTGCTGGACGATGCGTGCGCGTTCGTGCGAGAGCGGCCAAAGCGGCCGAGTTTGCATGTTCATTTTTGCCCGCACTCTTGACGCATGAAACCGAAAACCGACCACAGTGGAGGAGGAGGAGGAGGAGGAGGAGAGGAAGGAAGGGTGGAGACAAAAGTGGAATCCCATTGTATATGCAGGATAGCTTTTCAACTCGCTCAGCAATTATGCGAAAAGATACACGGGAGCGGGCGCTGCTACCAGCATGTGTTCCCGACGTTCACTTTCGCTGCTCCAGAGATAGACAGCGAAGTGGTGGAACAAAAAAACAACCGGGAAGAAAGGAAAAATAGGTTTCTAGTCCAACGGTGTCACGAGCAGGGTGTTCCAGGGTTTATTTTGGTTGCGTCGGTGAAGAAATTACCGGGGTCGGACAATGAGCTGGAGAATTGAATAAAAATAGAAACTCCACAACTCCAAAGTAATGCCTTGCCTGCCATAAATGGGAAATGCAACTTCAATTTTCTCTTGTTCTTTAAATTACAACAATTGCCCCAATGCTCTTAAGTTCAACAAGCTTGTAAGCATTTGTATATCTTTATCTTTAGATGAAATGTTTTGCTAATAGCTGCCTTTTTTTACATGTGCCAGTTTGCCATTGTCGAGCGGCGGAAAGCTTGCCGCCACTTATTCGCTTCAGCAGAGCATTTAAATGCACTCCAAGCCCACACGTATCGCAAAATGATATCAAGCCAACTTATCACCACTCGAAACCCTGGCGATGGATCGATCGATACCGTGAACAGCTTAATAAATACAACGCACCTGAAGTATACATACACCGTGTCGCACAAATTGCACCGCGTTGCATTCCTTTAAATACAACATTTCAACAATGCACTCGGTATGACGGTGAATGCATCGTCGTCTCCGGTGAGACGATAATGACTTGGAGAAATTACCTTTTTTATGGTGCAAGATGTAAAATAGTACGGTACAAGGGGATTTTTGCTTTACTGGCAGTTGTAATTGCTTTGATTGCCATTTGCTAGTCAGTGACATCGGTGGTATTGTGAATATGGAGTTGATTAGGCGTTGCGATCAATAGACGCGTGAGGGCAAGAAGAGCATTCAACTTTGCGATGTCTGATGTCGTGCAATTGCTTAGTTGTCTATTTTGAATCCGCTTACACCAGTAGAATTGTTGCAAATATTTTAAGCTCAAGATATTTCAACCAATTTCAACAGGATCCCAATACATATACCTGGTACTTTCATATATCTGCTAATAGTGTTATCATGAAAAGTCGTAGAACAATTGATAAGCAATGCCTATTTAATGTCCACGCTGTATTCCACGCTATCCCGGATGTGTCATAGAACAACCCCCGAAACACACCGTTCACGCTAATGCCAGATTAGCCCTATCAGTTGTCCAAACACCTTTGTGTTTCTGTCATCCAAATCGAGTAATTAAAAACAGCACTATCTGTTGCGCAGATCTCGGTACCGGTGTACTATCCCACAAATAAGTGTCTGGTTATTGATTTCCGCATCTAATCCAACATTACAATCAAGGAAATTCAATTTTAATGTACCTTTTTCCACACGCTACCTGCTCCGCTATGCCTACAGCACGCTATCAATTGCTCATACATTTAGCCTCACAAACACACACACACTTATCATCACCATAGTGGATCGGTGTCGGTGTGACCAGGCGTACAGAATTGACCATCAACCGTGCTCACGTGGCCAACAGCCTTTCCTATCAGCAAGTCGGCACCGTGCATACCTCCGTGATGCTATCGACACCATTGTCGTAATTAGTACGTAAAATTTATTACCCCACAGGCGGACACGGCCACACGAATTTCCGGATGACAATTTACTATGCTTCCAGGTGCAGGCATTACCGGACCCACACACATACAGTCACTAATACCAGGAAGCAGTAGGAAACAGGAACAAATTTAAATATCCTACATCCCTGTCACGTGGCATTTAGTACGTTCCAATCGAACCAGCCAGAACGTCCAACAGGCATGGCCTTACTTGGCCACCAGACATCAATTCTAGCAGTCCGATAAAAGGGGGTTTTCCAATGCCAATGGAGGGAAGGCTTTTACGTGCATCTTTCATCGGGCCAATTAAATCAATCGATAGATTTTTTTCTGTATCATGTACCTTTTTATGCCTCTGAATTCCAGCAGCAAACAAACATCGATGCTGCTGATGTCAGCTAACAATCTCCACCATGTCAGTAGTTGGGTCGATAATTGATCTGTATTTCGCGCTAGGAAATGACAGACACTAACAAGAGCACACAAAAAAGGCACAGTACAATTTGTAATCGATTATGCTGGAGATTGGTACACTTTTCGAACGATGGCGCACTCACCAAACTCACGGGGGAAACTATTCTTTCGATGAACCACGTTTTGCTGTAACAGGCTTTGCAAAACATCAACCCATTTTTCCCACAATAGAACCAGCGCGCGGAACAAATTGCCAACTACACAATAGCCACTGACAAAATTATCGTTGTGTTTGCACCCCCCAAAAGTGACTCCAGCACCATTCCAGCCTGTCATCAATGGCCGCTCATCATTAATCGCCCAACCCAAACCGACCGACCGACCGTAAATCCAATTGCGTCAACGCGCTTGCTCGACGACCGCATCGTTCAACTTTGACTCCCAGCATCACACTTCCATGAATACATTATTCCTGTTCGGGGATTTTTAAAAAAATTACGTGCCGAGTGCAAATTCGGTGGGAATCAGTCCAAATGGCACCGTTTTTTGGTATGTGTCTGATGTCAGCTGTTTTGTTCCAAACGTGCTCACTCTCTCCCTGGTTGCCACTCCAACAGGTGGTTCGTACGTTCTAAAACGCGTGCTTAAAAGAAGCGCCCGAAAATGAAACCGAAAGCCGAAAAACTACCGTAAAACAAAAGTTGTAAAGTATTTCCCACGGCACATCCTAACAGCTCCGGCCAGCTTCGAAAAATTTTCAACGTAACAGCGTCGTAAAAGCAATCGCGACGCTCGGAACACCTCACAAGCACACACTAGACGAAAAAGGTTAGATAATCCACCTGACACCAGAGTTCCAAAAAGTTCCAAAACCGCCTATCCCTCTCAAATCTTCGCGCGTATCCATACAACCTGTGACGACTCCCGTGCCACATCATTAGTAGATGATGCCTCGCTGGGTGGTGGTTTATGAGCGGTGAGACTTCCCCAAAATTTCAACGAAGCCCCGCGAAGACGGTTATGTCTCGTTTATAGTAGAAAAAACGGGACAACTTCCTCGTCACTGGTTGCGTAGTGCGATGCTGATGTCCGGAGGAACCGAAACACTCACCTTGCTCCAACACCACCGAATAACGTAATATTCCAGTCCACCCTACTACTACTACTGCTCTGCATCTTTTCGCGTGCGTTACGCGTATTACGAGGTGTGATTATCAATGCTCCACCCAAGATACATCTCTATACAAGACATCACCTCCCATATTGCGCAACACAAACTCCAGCCCCAGCTCATGCTGTCGATAGAGGAAGATTCACCGGTTCACAGCCCGGGCCTCGGGCACTCCGTTACGCTAATGAGCCTAAATCTCTGCCCAAAAACACTGGCCCGAGCCCGAGAGCAAAGCGGAAAGAAACTACTTTGAACGCCTCGCGGGCAGCTGCTGCTGCTGTTTTGTCGGCTGGCTTAGGGGTACAGGGAGCGTTTGCGCGTAAAACAAACGATTAATTAATCGAATGAAAGGGGCATCCATGAACACACCGCGTACTGTACAGTGCCTGAGAGTGGTTTGGTTCGCGCTGCCCCTGCTGGTGCAAAATCCGAAACTGTATAGGAAACCGATTACACCTAGCTAGCTACTGGTGCTTAATTAGGTGCTGTGCCGGTGGCGTTGCTTCCAATTGATCAAATTTAGTACCTTCTTCCTTTCCCAACAAGCCGAGATACTTTGTTTGCCAACTGGCTTTTTACGGCAGTAAATCATCGCACCCGTACTTCAACAGTCTCATTAAAAATCTCCCCTTCGCAGCTGTCTAGTTCTCTGCATTAAGGAGAAATTGGACAGAGCTTCTTGTTGCTTTCTACAGGGTAATTAGATCTGAAAGGTAAACAATCAATTCGAAATATTTTCATCGTTCTTCTCCAGAATGCTTTTCTTTGTTCTCGACTGCCAAAAGCATCTTTCCACCTGATTGGTTACGGTTACGAAACCCAGCTGTTAGGATGTCAGCTGCAGCCACGGAGTTCCGAAATCATATCAATTTCCATAATAATATTTCACCTTTGCCTGCTTCGGGACTTCTTGTTACATTCTTCCCAGTTGTGTGTCTTGCGTAACCGACAGTCTGCATCAGATAGTTTCGAGCATACTGCTGGTGGTTGGCTGATAAGCACGCCACACACCATTAAAGACATGAGTTACCGCTTCTCGAGTGAAACGTACCCTTCTTCTAGATGCTAAGAAGCGTTCCAAGCAACGAAAGAGTGCACATTCAAGCAAACTTCATCGCATGAACTGATCTCAATCTAATGAGCGCTTGATATTCGGGCAAAGCACAGCCACAACTCTTCCTATTGACTTAACATTTGGCCACAACTCTCCCCCGAAGACTGTTGAAATCCATACCGATTTTCGTTTGTTTTCGAGCACTCCGTTTCATAAGCACCGGTAGCCGATGCGCAACACCACCGGGGCAGCACCATTTCGTTGATTTCGGTAATCACTGCCATTATTCCAAACATTGCAATCAATGGGAAGAAAAATTGCTCCCGCCAAATGTACCGAGCTGCGTCGAGGAAGTAAGACAAGCGTGGAGTTGGAGGAGCATTAGAACATCTCAAGAAATGGTTCAGCAATTGAGGCTTCTGGGATAACAACCATACAGTGGTGCAAATGTGCAAAATTATAGCCTTCAGCAGAAATACACACCAGAATTGGGGATGGGTTGAAATTTAAACACTGTTTTGCTGCTCGATTTGGGTACCGTTTTCGTGTGCAATGTTCCGGAGGAAAATGAGGGTCATGGCGCCCTGTGCAATTTGCCAAAACACACACTGTATTATTTGCAAACAGGAACGTGTGAAGTTATTGTAAAAAGTGTTTGCTCGATCCATTCTTGAGTGTAGGTAAATGGTTATGCAAATGAAGATGACTTTCAAATGACTTTTAAGACACTGGAAGAAGATGTTCAAGCATCTTGCCACACAAAGTATCTTTATCGCCGCCCTGCAACCACTTAACCTTCTCCAACGCACGGTAAGAACACAAGTGTCCAATTATGATAACTGAAACTACGAATGGCTCATAAATCACTCGCCCCTGGAACATAACAAACCCCGACGTCATGGCTAGAGTCATGCGTGTCGCTTGTTAACGCAAAACACGCATTCACACGCGCGATGATGCAACGACGAGGTTTGGTACAAATTTGCCTACAATCTGCAAAACCGACCGGTTCTTCCAACAGTCTCCCTCTGGTACGGTCTCCCATTTTACGGCACAAAAGAACACACCAGTACACACCCAAAGCATTTAATAGGGCTAATGATGAAGATAGGACCGGAACGAGATGGTTATCGTGTAGCGCAGGGTGCGAAGAAGCCCTCCCGGAGAGCTTGATTGTAGCTACTTAACGCCCTAGCTCTAGCCCTCCACTGGATAGACTGAGACGTTCCCCTCAAGATAGACACACGAATGAAGCTTCCAAAGCTAAACGAGGTGTAAATTAGCTGGAGTCAGCATAAGAACACAATGCCATTACTTCATGGTGACGAAGCTCTCTTGCCTCGCACGGATTGAAAGACAGACTGCCCGTTTGTCTCAAGCCCTCATGCCCGCAGCAGCTCATGTTGCAATGGCCCAACAACACTGTGGGTACTGTGCTGTGATGCTGCTGACTACATCTCCGAGATGCTACTGGGCCACTTGGCTGAATAAATATGATGCGTATCTATCCAGCCGGAGACCGGTGTCTTTCATGGACGCAGCAGATCCGAGTGCGGCTGAGTGCAATGGGAAAAGATAAACATTACCATAATTATTGTGACCGTCACGTATCATTAACACATTCCGATAATTGGCTGCACAACTGGAGCGTTTACAGAGTGGGGTATCAAACGCTGCCCAATCAGCTGCCCTTCCGGGCCAATGGACGAGGAGTTACAATTAACTGAAGGCGATGTTTGAAGAGAGCGAGATTAATAGACATCAATTGGACATGCTCAAACCCGTACTTGATAACCGGCTCCCTTTGCAATGGGAATAGCTTTAAAACATGACATCTTGTTGGAGCAACTCTTTCCCATGTTTGCGAAGCGGTGAGGAGTTCATGATACCACGGCAATATGTTTTGTAACAATCTTCAACATGCAGTTGGATTACAAATTATCATCAAATCAAGCTTGCCGCAGACAAACTGTCCATTGTAATGGAAAGTAATGGAGCGACATTTCGCCACTACGACTCTCCCCTCTCGATGACGGAAGAACACAAATTGGATGATTTCATCTACCTACAAGAAAGGTACTTCCGGCACTTCCCCATTCCGTGTTCCCGTACGTACGAAATGAATACATCCAGCCACGACCGAACCCGTCTAATCAACCCCGCGAAAGCGCCAAGAACATTAATCACACCACGCCAGGCCGCCACCCGAAAGGTCACCGCCAACACTTCCACACGGCTTCACTCGAAGCAACTAACTTCCAGATCCGATTATTCTATTCAATCCATTCACCGCTCGAGCGGTTGTTGGGTCGGGGTTTTTTTTTTTTTGGAGTGGCACAATTGCTGTTTGCTTCACTTCCGGAAGCTCCGCTTGCGTGAATCTCGAAACAACTCCGTCGGCGCCATCGCGCAAGGTGACGACAAAGTCCAATTGTCGCCCCGTCGCTGCCGAGGGGAAGCGTGTGTGCAGGGGGAAGAGAAAGAATGACTCGCAATCACGCGATAAAAAGTCTTCATCTTTCTTTCTGGTCGGGACGGGATGGGAAACCGAGACGAACAGTTTAAAATCGCATTTCGCACACGGAGCGTTTTCGATCGGGAGGACCCGGGCAAAGCTACCCGTGGTAGCACATTCGTTAGATATGCAAATACAAACGGGCGATGACATTGGCGATGATTTATAGAAAGTGTGTGTGTGTGTGTGTTTATTCGCGCGAAAGGAAGCGCAAGAATCCACACGTTCTCGGAGGTGTTTGGCCATGCTTTGTCCTGTATCAACGGTGTATCCACTTTCCTGCGTCAATGGAAATTGGTTCCGAGAAGTGAATCGAAATGAAATTGTATATCATCATGCATGACTTTTTCGGCGTTGGAACAAAACAAACATCCAGCCGTGCTCAAGCAAGCTCGTTACGTTTGCAGCCACACTCGGATTAACACGCCCGAAAGCAACCTAGATAATCCAACCGCGGGAAAATCTCGTTATTCAACTTATTTTTCGGCAAGATAAAACCTGACACGGCGACATGCCGTGTCGGTGAGATGGTGTGCCCCGTGCGTAATGGAACTCCCGAGCGGCCCCAGTTTTATGACCGATAAAAGCATAGATATCTAACGGTTGCATTCGGTGTGGAATCCCTTCTAGACCACTTACCAGTTGCGGGGTGACAGTTCCAGCTTGTTTTGAATTATTCGCAGCGGGTCGCCTCCGCCCGTCGTCTTGTACAGGTTGCTGGAACGATCTCGCCTTCCGCGTACGTTCGTCCCATGGCCGCTCATGGAAACGCACACTCCACCAGCGTAGCGCACGGACCGGTAGCACTCTCGATATGCGTGTTATCTCCAACCACAAATACACACCATATGCAACAGCATCAGAAGCAACACGCAGGACGACAACGGGAAGAATGGGAATGGGAAAAAATCAAACCGTAAAACAAATCACCTAACACAACCACCTCCAGAGCAGTTTCTTGTTAAAACTGAACCGGGATTTCACTACAAACTAAGCGTTCACGGAGTCTCGCTGCTAGGTGCCAGTGACCGGTCCCTGGTGTCCCGGATTTTACACTTTCATTTCACTTGCTTGATGCTTTCACTAAACTCAAAACACGGGCGTTGTGGTTTTTCTTTCCACTTTGTTATGCGTTTGACATTTTCGGGATGCAACATTCACTGGAAAGGGCCATTAATTAGGAAACCCCGGGAACCTTCTAATCAGTCGCAGGGTTGCAGTATGCGCACTTTGTTACATCTCTGCATTGGAGATCAAATTTCTATGACAGCCTGCCGCACCAAACGTCAATAGGTTTTCGTTGAAAGCGGTTAATTTGATTGATTCGATCAGCAATGGAATGTTACCTAACCTAATCCTTCAGAAATACTTCAATCCCTTAATTCCTACGTTCAAAACCCTTTCCCTTTTGTGCAGGCAACACTCTCAATCAGATAAGCTTTAAAACGCCAATCTCTAGCTTCAAACCATTCGTGTGAGAGTCAACCTCGGTTAGCTGATATTGCCAGAGCGTTGCAACATCTGCCATCGCGTCCACTTTAGAATCGCGACACATTTGGCAATACCCGTGGCAGTACTTTAATTTCACCTTCACCACCGGGGTGACTGATTGCACCATACCACCGCGGTCACCGTTCTACGCTGCAATCAAAAGTGAAAATATGCTAATCATCCTGTCAATGGGAGTACGCGCGCGTGTTGCGTGTTTGCTGCGTACATTAAGCGCTGCATTTAAAATAACCACTTCGCGGTTGCTCCCTTGCTCCTTTTTTTTTTCTTTGCTGTGCCTTGTTGTCACACCGGCGTTGTGCCATGATTATTAGAACGGAAAGCTTATGCTGGACAGTTTGCTGCTGTGACCGGAGCTATGACCCCAACCGCCGCCGCTGCCGCCGCTGTCGAAAAAGCGTTCTAACGGAGCAGCAGCAACGGAGGATGAACGAATCATGCTTGAACTCATTCACAAACGGTCACGCACGTGTTGATGGACTTTGAGTGGCTGTATGTTTTTGTTTATTTTTTCTTTTTTTTACATTTTGCAGGTAAACTAAATAAAAGCATGACTCGAGTTGGCGTGTCGCGAGTAGCTTTTTTGCCCCGCTTTTAGCTCTACACTGTACAAGATTGAGTAATTTTACAAACAAACACATGCCGAGGTTGAAACAGAAGATAGAGCCGCTTGTACACTGCATAATGTGTAACACAATTTTATCGTTACAACATTTTTTTCCTTTCTGGTTGTTTTCCACCACCTGGTTAAAGTGAACCGCAAAGCTCATTGCAGGCCTAGTACATTCTCTGTCTGCCCCGGTCCCGGAGGGTGTTGGGCAGTGGTGGTGTCAAATTATAAACACTCAATCTCGTACACCACACCCTTCTCTACTAAGCATCGGTCCCTCCCCATGCTTGCCGATGATGTTAATTTAATTTAAGCACTAATCACCAATTAATCAAACTCATTTTTAAACGTTCCATCACGTACGCGAAATCAAAGCCCCATACGCTGGTACACCACCGGTCATGCCGAAAAGCCTCCCTCTCTATGGGAGGGTGGGTGGTGATGATGGTTGTTTGCTTGTTGTTTGCATATTAACGCCTTTGGTACACGTGAGGCATTAGAAAATCGAACACATACTTTAGCGCACTCGCATACTGTGTGTGCCGGTTTTTCCAACCGTGTTGCACGTCGCGAAAAATAAACAATAAACTGTTTTATGATGGGGGGGGGGGGCAGGCTGTACTGTACAATGGATGGTGCTGAAATGCTGCTAATATCAAATACACCCCCCACCGAGCGGGGGTCGATCACGTACTATCTTTGCGTTTGCACACTGACACACACACACACGCCGACTGCCTCCTCTTTGGGCCGAATGGGCCTGTTTCGTATTGTAACTGCTGGTGTGAATGGTAAACGGTTTATCTCGTATCTCGTTGCCACGGATTGTTTCTCACTCGTGTTGGCGTGATAAGCAGATTGATAGCTCCCAGCCGTCATTTTAAGGGCTGCAAAATGGCAGGCTCAAAAAGGGCTCAAAACGGACGCATTTTCTTGGCTGTTTGACGTTCGAAAGGGAATCGAATTACTTGTCATCTTCAGGTGGCCTCGGATAGACAACCGTTCGCTCTTTTTCCGTTTTAGAAAGGCTTACACACATTACTTTCACAACACACACACACACACCCACAGTGTCAGGGGTTCACACAGCACACACACTGAAGGCTCAAAAAGTCCTCATCTGCCCAATTTCATGCTACGTCCAAAAAATGCGCACGCTTATTTTCATAAAAATCACATCAACTCTCCGCGTTCATGCACCGGCAGCAGCGCGCGACTGTGTGGAACGAGGTGTTGTGTGCCACGCCGCCACGTGTCTCTCCCACGCTTCCCACTCCGATCACTGCCTGCTTCTCTAATCGCGTTCCGTGCGCGCGGCCCTTCGAATCTTCAAACACTCTGTACACCTTCTTCTCGCGCGGCGCGGCGGAACTCTCGTGTCGTGTGCATGCACTTCAACGCACTTGAACTGACTCATCGGAGTGACCTCGTTGGCGACTTTAAGCGGCCGCCGCTACAAGCAGCTACAAAACGTAGCTTACACTCCGACGTCGTCGTCACTGGACCATACGCGGCATCATCTATCTCCTCTCTTTCTGTGTGTGCCATACCCTTCTTCCGCTGCTTGTCTGACCGCACACGGACACACAACGGGACGCGAAACGTCCAAAATTGCTATCGGATTTCCTCTGCTTCTCCCGACCACCACCACCACACCCGCGCTAGAGAGCTCGATGCGATCGAACGATTTGCTATCACCTTCGTGTGCGAGCGCGAACACCACACACGCCAGAGAGGAGAAGGTTCCTTTTCTTGTCATTTGAGCCATGTGTGATATGGTCAGTCAAGTACATGGTTGAGTATGTGTGTGTGTGTGTGTGTGTGTGTGTATGCGATGATATTGGAAATTTTATTGCTCTACACAATGATGACACAAATTAAACACACAATACACCGCCGCGCCGCGGCACCGTTCTGCACGTTTCTACAATCTACAGATAAGCGAGCAAAAGCGGAAGTTGAAAGCCAAGTATGGTATTGTTAATTAACATCGGAGTTGATATATTTGCAATATTTTCTCTATTATTTCAGAGATTTTTTTCTTTTAAATTATATTTCATCCAGGATCTGATTGAGAGGATTCGAACAAACTAAGAATAAAAACCCACAACTCGAACTATAAAACTTGGACCAGAGCCAGAATCTCTATGGGACTTGAACTGAGAGAGCGTGTGTACCTGAACGGTGTGCTCGCGGCTGAGCTACGAGACCAGTAGCGAATGGTAACGCTAAATTGCCATTTTAAATGAAGCATTTAACATAACAAATAGATTTAAATTACATTTGAGTTTAGTGAAAGCATAAGAAACCACCCTATTACACTTTTTCTTAAACTATTTCTCACTCTTTCTCCATCTCTTTCTCCGTCTCTTTCTCCATCTTTTTCTCTATCTCTTTCTCCCTCTCTATCTCTCTCTCACTCACACACTCTTTATTTTTACTTACAAACGAACGCGGATGCATTGCAGTAGAAATAAAAATGCAATAAAAACCCTACCCTCGAAAAGCCCAAAACCACGCACTGATTAGCGTTGATCGCCCTGAATCTGAGGTGCTGATGAGATTATTATTATTATTTACCCTCACACACACACACGTATCTACAAAACAACCACCCTCCGTCAAAAGAACCAACCACAGTGAACTTGTTGAAGATCGTGGTGTTTTTTTATATTTTATTTGTTTGTTCAATGCTTCAATTTCTCAGTTACCGTACCATGCCGGGCAAAACGGTAGCGCAGCACGTAAAGAAGGAATAAAATAAAGCTCAAACTTTAGCGCCGAAACTGTTCATTTGTGCGTCTCTCTTTTGCTCCGGCGTGGGCACTGACTGACGGTACACGGTGCTGCAACCGCCGTCAGCACGCGTCATTGCAATCCGAACGGTGTAACGGTGTCTCTGGAAGATATGGCGCGAAACTCCGTTTTTTTTTCCTCCATAAAAAAAAACAATCATCCTCCCTAACCATCGACACCGTCAGCCCTTCTGTGCCAACCTGTCGGAACCTCATCGTAAATAGCGAACATCGTGGCTTCACATCTGATCCTCCAAGCGCTGGCTGTTCGCAATGTGGCTGTTTTTTCATTCGGGCAGAATCACTGTCCATCAATTTTTGCTGCGGCACCTTTTAAGTCCACCACAAAGCGCTACACATACACGCACACAGGCAATTGTTTATTGGAGGGCTTCATCATTTCAGCCGTCGACCCGGACGACCCTTATCGGATTGGGCCAATTGGGCCAATCGAAGGCCTTTTATCGCACGCGATCGATTAATCGAAAAATAACTCCCGATGCCGATGCCCACAAATCGATTGCCCCAAGGTGGTGGTGTTGTTGGTGGCCCAGGAAAGAGTATGGGGGTTTCTAATCGCTCTTGTGCATACATACCCAGATTACCGTTGTTTACAATCAATCAGCAGGATGTATTCTATTCATTTCCATGATTGATTAGTGTGTTGCAGATTTTGGATCATTGTGTTGCGCCGTGAAAGGTGTATTGAGGTCGCACAGGCATAATCCTAGGAGTATATGGCTTAATTTCTCTACCTCGCTCATTGTTCACTATTCTTAGCTTACAGCGAACAATCACGTGGAAATCATATCCCCCCAAATTAATGGTTCATCATTAATTGTCTGCCAAAAGCAACAAAAACCTGTTCTTTCTAATATTCTTCCCCCCCGGGTGCAAGCAGAAACCTTTTATCTCCATAACGAACCAATCCCCCAAAAGAACGTACATTCAACAGACATCGAAACAAACGCTAACAAATAGCTTGCACGGCCAGCCGTGGCTAGTTTATTTATTATTTTACGCTCATCTCCAGCCCGGCTCTCAAAAAAGCACGGGCACGAGCAAAATCCGCGCCCAGTCCCAGCGCTGCGAGATTGATGGAGTAATTTGTGAAAATTAGCCCACCTAATGGTATTATAATTATGTCTCTGTCCCGAAACCGTTTTATTTCGGTTGATTCTGCACAGCGCCCCGCAAAAAAAGAGAAAGAAAAAGAAATGCTCTCCAACAGCGAGAAGAAAAGCTGAAATGCAAACCAAATCTTTGTTGTGCTCCTTAGCTTAGCGATGGGTTTTTCCCTGTTTGTGTGTGTGTGCAATGTTCGCTTCCTTTTCCCATTGCAAATACCATAAATCAGGTTTTAGGATGGGGCTTGGGGAATCCACCGAAAGAAAAGAAACTGCCAGACAGTTTCATATATGCGCCGCGGACGATTACCGGAACGAAGCTGATATGATTGAAGTTTTGACAAAATTAACGAAGGGAGAAAGCATTCGCCTGATGATAGCAGACGCGGGGGAAATGAGTATCATATTTTATTTTGTTTTACTCTCCATTTTATTTTATTTAATTCGGTGCTTCCCCCTCACAGCAGCATTACTTTGCCTCATTATGTGAAATGATAAAGAGAAAGGATTTGGATGTCAATCGGAAAATTCGTCATGGCTGCGGCTCATCACCCGCGTGCTGCGACGACGAAACTGCTCGGAGCCATTTTTAATGAGTTTTGGTTCCTAATTAGTTCCTAGAATCCAGTTGGATTTCCAGTCCGCTTTCTCGCACTAAAACCAGGCGCTCTGGGATAATAACGTCTCTTCAATTACAAAACATACGTAAAGCGTTTCACATTTCAGCTTGTTCAACAATAAGCGCCATCAATTTCCTTTTGCAATTATTTCCTGCCACGCACACTCTAAGCTCCAACATTCTACCAACATTGTCCGGCATATTTTAAGCATCATTGCACATATTTTAAGCATCATTACACCAAAAGCCACGATACCCTGGGTAATCAAATTCAATCAAATTATTTTCGCTCATCAGTCAGAGGCTTTTTGTTCGCTTACTTTCGATCAAAATTGTTCCTGCTGGCGGCTCTAACTCAATTTGCACGCGGACTAAAAGAAAAAAGATGCCTCGTATTGTTTCACGAGATGCACAATAATGGTTTATCAATGCTTTAAACACTATTGCAATAGCAAAAAATGCGTTCGCAAATTTTCCGCCCCACTGTGAGTGAAGCACGGAGCGGTGTTTTCCCTCCTCCGCTATCTGCACATTGCGCACTCTACACTTTGCTACTTTCAATTTCCCTATCACTGACCTCGTTGATGTAAGCATTCGCTCACTGCAAACACTTTCCCGACCCGGTCGGAACCTTCCACACACAACACCACCCACACCGCCAGTCAACGTTTGAATTGGATGGACGTTGTGCCAAAAGGTTGAACCGACGACGACACTGACGTCAATTGGCACACGATGTGATTTTTTACCCTACCTGATCGGTCTTTTTTTTTTTGCTTGTAAACTAACGAGCACAGGCGGTGGTGGGGAACGTACGGAAAAGCTTAATTAAAATGCAATATATTCGGAAACAAAAGTCCACGGTGCGCGAAGCAAAAAAGAGAAATTATATTTTTCGTTAATTAATTGCTCCTGCTGGGCGGGCTACGGCGGAAGGGGCTTTATCAAACACGCGGTGGTGGTGCATCGATATTCCTTTGGTGCAACGATGCAGGGCGGTAACATTTTTACCCACCGCTAATTGATTGATCGATTGTGTGTGTGTGTGTGTGTGTGTGTGTACGGTGTTGTTGAAGTACAACTCGCTCGCCTTTCAGCGGCACGATGAAAAAGAGCAGGCAAACGAGCAAACGAAAAATGGCCCCTCGGCGGCTTGGATGTTGGATGTGTAAATAGTTCGGATTGTTCTTAAATGCCTATGTTTTGAAGGCATTCAATGCCTGCAGCTAAACCAGCTCGATATACATGGATTATGATTGATTTAGTAATTAAACCGGGCGTTGCATTTTCCGGCCACTGCTTCGAATAGCGGCCAGTGACTTTGATTGATTCAATTTTACTTTAATTGAAGGACTTTGCTCCAGTGCCTTCCACTTTAATTCACAATTAGGACCATACACCATGTTTGTATTTAACTATATGATCAAGAAGATCTCAAATCCACCCTTATTGAACACATGAAGATCTACTAAATATTGTTTTTTTCCGTTTAATGCAATTATTTATGCCACGATAAGAGAATCAGTCCTTTCAATAAAGCTAATTGTGTCTCGCTTTACACGTTCAATGATTGATTATGTAAAGAAAAATGATCAAGTTTCTCTAAATGATGCTAAAATACCCACTAATTTCCTTTTCGACACACCCGCAAACACACACCTAGCTCGCTTTTCCGCACCTGCCGTCAAACGCATTCGCAATCACCAAGGTGTCGAGAGAAGCTGAACGCAATTGGCGTGAAATATCCGATGCAAAAAGGCGGTAAGATACCGGCCCCGTGTGTTACATTTATTAATGCTGTCTGGGCGGTTTTCCCCTACCCATTCATCATCCTTGGCATGTCGGCGCCAAAAAATGGAAGCGCCCACCACGCAGCAAAGGCGCTCTCCCGCCCTGATCGGTAGCATTTCATCTTAGCGATCGCGTAAATGGTTTGCCGAAATTATTTGTTTAATTTTGATGATGAGTCGCTATTGATCTTTACGCAATCGCCGTTTTCGTTATGAAAATGATTCCACGCCAGGCGGACACGACTTTTCCGACCTTCCCCCGCCCCGAAATACACCGCCCCGGGACACACCGGTGGAGCGCATTGTAGCTGGGTGAAATTTAAACCACTTCCACCGCGAGACGGGGGGCCTGAAAACTTAGGCCGCTGTGATAGGAAAATTTAAATCATTAATCTACGTCGCGCGCCTGCGATAGTTTATCATTTTCGGATTTAATTTCACTAAAAACGAAAGTGAGGGAACCCAAATGCAGCTTTTACTGGGGGGAGGGCGTAAAATTTATTGTCTGGAAGAAAACTCGTCTCTATTTCTTAGCCTCGGCCTCGGATCTGCGCCCAAGTATCAAGCATTATCAGCAAGAACAGAACAGATTCGGGTCGAAGAAAACTTTAATTTACCATTACACAAACCCGTGGCAGCACGTCGCAAGCCCCACGGCACGTACACACAAGCGAGTATGAATTACCGAACCTTTATTTTACTTTGCAGCAACAGTAGTTTATTTTAGCTTTACACAAATTACGTGATAACAACGGCGCTTTGTAAAACAACCCGATTGTGATCCATCCACGCAGCAATAAAACGTGCGCAATAAACTTTGCGTAATAAAACGAGGCTGGACAACCTAGGCTACAGGTGAATGTAAATTAACGAAACATTTTAATGTTTCTTGCGACACGTACGCACAAAAGCCGATAGCCAGCTTACACCCTTACAATGGTTAGAATGTCTACAAGATTTAATAAGATCAGAACGAAAGAAGAACAAAAACCACAACTCGATTAAAAAAGCCCTTCCACCCTCAACTCTCACCGGACACGTACTGCACGTTGCGGTGCAGCACGAGCGGAACAGCCCATCGGCCGGCTGGAGTGAAAGCCTTCTCGCGCACGGCCAACAATAACAACATCTAGCTAATAGGCTACGGATTAATTATTCCGTCGAAGGGTCACGTAGACGCTAAACTTTACAGTTGACAGACCACTTAACACCGTGCGCCCAGGCCAAGGGTGTATCGAAACGTCCGAGGCCGAGAAAGCCGCAAGGAAGCGAAACATCGGAGTGGGGAAATCTCCACTTCCGAAAGCAAGCCACCCGGGGCACCCCCGGGCGCGTGTAAGGGAACTTTCTCTCCACGGTCAAGCCCTTCGTGGTCAGTCAATGAGCCACTGACTCGTTTTTTTTTCGGGCGATGAAAGATGCACAACACTGCACCGTGGATGAATTTCTACGCTCTTTAACCAGCTCAATCCGATAGGTTTTTGTTTGCTCTCACACAACTCGGGAGCTGGTGAATCGTAGAAGAGGGTCAGCCTCGCAAGATCTTGAAGATCTTGGCGCTTTGCAAACCCGCACAACCGGCACAGTATCGGTGTTAATAAGATGAGTACGCGCAGATGATCGGACGCGAATAATTGGGCCAATTTCGTACGCATCGATTTCGTACGCCTTCCGTGCTCACCGTTGCATACCACCGTTTTGGGTAAGAAGGAAAGAAACATGCAGAGAGTGAGGGAGGATATAGAGAAGCTACAAATGGCTATTAAAAACGCAATGCAACGACCAACAGCATTAAACCATCCACAACAACAACAACAGCTCAACCCCTTACGCCGCACGCAGTCTCGCCGGCATAGTGCCGTCGGGCTGGTGATAATTGTTCCAGCAAAAAGGGTTCTCCTCTTCTTCATTCAACGATGCACGCACCAATCACACACAATCCATCTTTCATCGTCAACGCAGGGCCGATTTGCTGGGCGATTTTGACTGAGCAGCAGCATCTATCAAAGCGATCAACACAAGCCCTGCTGCCACAGAGAGAAAGATGAGATGGTACTCGGAGGAGGAGTACCCGCAGGAAGGGAGCTGCCGTAACCTAGAAAGCCAACTCAGCGAGGAATCGTGTGAGTGTGTGTGTGTGAGTGCCTTTTGTTGTTGTTTTTTTTCTTAACTGTTACGCTTGGTAGGCACGTGTGTGCCGTCAGCCCGCCAGCACACTAACGGTCAGGAGAGCTTTCCGCACAAGTACCGGTGGATATGGCGCCTCACGCGCGGCGGCTGAGATGACGGAGAAGGGTCCAAAAGTCACAAACAAGCCTCTTGCTACCCTCCAGTAGCTGACTTCTGAAGTGCTTGATAACAAGTATCGCTTAATTAAAACTTCCTAATTGTAAGCTCACTAGTCGCACCGGTACAACGCAATCTGTCGCGGTTTCTATCAAGATTCGGGAGAATTCAGCGGGGAAAGTTCAGGTGGTTTTTTCGTGGGGATGCTTTTCGCACTTACCCAATGTCACTGAACTTACCGGGAATAAAAGTAAGAAATTACCGCTAGAAATACTGGCGGGCGATAAGCAGACAAGCGAGGTAGGCACAACGTTAGATCCAACGGAAGCGAAATAGCAGCACAGGGGTAAATCTTGCGTGTAAAAGCGCACAAGATTTTAATCAAGTTAGCGCAGCCGTACGGGCCCGTCTAGAGCTGCTAGAACCACGTTACCGTGCAGTTCCGTTATGCCCGTGTTCGTTAGTACAGCACAACCAGCGTGGTCTGGGAAGTTAGCAGCTCATCTGCCTAATTGCCACAGCACCAGGGGCATGGCTGGAACCGACTTGGAAGTTCTTGCGCTTATGGCGTGGCTCAACCGGTGATCCATGCCAGGCTACCATACAGCAGACCCGCCATATCTGCATACATCGTGATCGCTGTGTGCAAAGTACAGTTTCAGAATAAGTACCTCGCGAAGCAGGTAGAATCGCAATCATTTGCATGATTTCTTCTAACATGCCGCTAGAACACTCCGCGCTTTCCCACAAATCTAGCTGAAGATATCTAATGATACCACAACGGCGGCGGCGCCAGCAGAGAGCTTTTCGGCTACCAGCGGCGTGCCTACTGTTGATTTATTTTATTTTCTCTTGTTCCCGCATGATGGTCTACAGCGGAACAGGCTGCTATTCTTCGTCTTCGTGCCCTTTTTGATTCGATTAATGATCATGGCCGTTGCTTCTACACGAGGCGCGGAAGGTCCAATGTGCATCATTAGCCACGAGCCGAACGTGTTTAATTCGGTATATAAATAATGTTTACACTCCCTGGAAAACGTAATTTAAGTGCGTTGTAAAGCCGCGGAGAAATCTTTTGATCGATCAACATTGGCTTTCGCACGGCGTGTTCAGGTTGCAGGTTGTTGCCCTGCCATTACTACAGTAAGAATTGTTTCTGGCATTTATGTCAAACGCAAACCACTTATCTCCAAAAATACACTTACCTTTAAAATTGTTACTCCGTTACACGTCGTTGACGTACTAGACGTCAAAAGCGCTGTTTACTCGGTCACCTTTTGACTCTTCTTCAACGACTCCTCCTCCCACTGCTGTCAGCTGCCCGGCCGTAGATTGCTCTGCCGTACAAGGTCACTCCGGAGTCAGTTCTCGCTGCTGCACTCCAGCGACCCATGCTACCAGGGCTCGGCGACAGCACACGGACGTGCTAGAAAACAAAACAAACGAACAAACGCAACATAAGCTAGATGGCAACTACTAGCAGTATTGGTAGCAGTAGAAGACTGTGACTCAGCCACCGGAACAGCGGCTGCACAGTAGCCCCGGTAATGTGGGCTCGTAATGAGCCAATTTGACACAAAATGAAACAAACATCGCGGCACTGGAATCAATGTCAACGCTTTCTCAGCGAGCTGCATCGGTAGCATTCGGTCAGCGACCCAGGCCCGAATGACGGTCACGGTAAGCTCGGAAGAGATGAAATGCATCGCCATTAGCCCCTTAACGACTGTGAGATTTGAGAGGCCGAAATTATCGGAAAACCGTATCAAACTCGTGTTCGCAGCCAACAACAACAACGCACCGACACTGTCCAAAAAGTGGACCCCCGCGTTTCATTCGTAACGACCCTTACTCAGAAAACCCATTTTCTCCGTTTTCTGTGGCGACAACCGAAAACAGGTAAGCTACCCGCTGTCTGCTGCGCTGGGAAACGCTGCCATTGAGTACCCGGGCACAATGAATAAAATATCTTACACTTTTGTACGCCGAATTTGACTCACTTTTTCCCTCCATCAATGTCACGGCCGATGATGACGGTGGTGGGTTTTGGTCGGTTTCAGGCTGTCCGATTGGCCTTGGCTTTCCGATTGGCGGTTCGCAGGCTTTCCTTCACTTTTGGGGCTTAATTTTAGCCCGATTTCGTCACCGTTCCGGAAGTGCCACGCCCAGGCGCTAATGTGTATTCTGGTTTGTTTTTGTTTTCTATCCATCAATTCCTCGTCCCGTCGGAGCAAGTAACTACAGTCTTTTTTATTTACAGCCAGTTTCTGGGCAATCGGTGTTTGGGTTTGCGAGTTAGTTTTGATGAGGGAAAACCTGAACGATTTCAGTTCCGTGAGAAACTAGAGCACATCCCAGGTTCGGGATATTATGTTTCGTTGTGGTAGACATTTATTTCTAAATTAGAAACACGTCAATACTTTGACGGATGAGATCTTGAATGACTCTTTCAAACTGGAGCTCGTAGCAGAACATTAAAAAAGCTGTTAATAGCTACATTTGGACAATTTCCGTGACATCGACCTTCGCTTCCCATCCATTGCTGCACAAAACGCAACAGCAATTCCCAATTTTATTCGTTCCCATCCTGCTCCAATGTCCAACAATAATAATTGCTAAACCCCGGCTTCAAACGCGGCTCCAAGCAACGGAGATGATCGTACAACGTGACCCTTCATCTTCCAATCATTATTTACCGTCTTAAATGTTGACGAATCTCCACCCACCCAGTTGGAGCACCTAAACAATGGTTAGAGCCTGCAATTGCTGGGGAACTAAAGATCAGAGGCGGCTCAATCGCTCTTTCCACGAAAGCATCAATCATTGTCCGGCAGACGTCCGAAAATGATACCAACGGCCGGTTTACGCGCTACTCGGATGTCCGGAAGAATTGACTGAATTGATGGGGTACGTTTCGGACGGAACCTCACGGCCACGGTGACATTGATAGCTTGCAGTACCTCCCCGGAGCGGCAAGAACAAATTCCTCCCCGGCGTGACACTCATCACACTTGATTGATCGATTGATAGGCACTGGGGGATGCATGACAGTCGAATTGACAGTTTTGTGCTTTTTTGGAGGTGTTTGTTGTTGTGGACATGACATGGTGCCTTCGACAAGTTTGCAGGGGAATTGCATTCACTGGATGTATTACATTTGTGTTCTCTTATTCAATGAACTCCAGTTGCTGATAGAAGTGGTCCCAAAAACGTCAACTACATATAAACTCCAATTTTCCCAAAAAAAAGACAATCTGTCTATCATGTCATCAATTAATTATTGTTCAAAGGCCTTCACAAGATGGCAAGATACTTAATGTGCATCGTATTAAACCAGCGGGTATATTCTCGCAGTGAAATGAAAACCCAGGCTTTCACTGTGGCAAATTTCACTGCCATTTTCTCATGCAACCAAATATTGATCAGCTTCTCGGTGCCACCATAGTACGTTCTCCTTGTGAAACGGAAAATCACAAAAATCCCATCCATCCACGCAGCTGCAGATCTTCTCTGCACCGGTCAAAATAATACCCCACCGGGCTGTATTGATTATTATTCTTCCTTTTGCAAATCTCAATTAAGCTTTCCACCGGCACAACCGGCATCCGATACTCTTCTACTACTAGGCCAACTTTGGCCGCGGTTTCACGAGCCACGACGGTAGGAAAACAAAAGTAATCCTTCCTATTTCCCACTCCACCCACCCCCCCTTTAATTCCCCTTTCCGGTGGGGCACTGGAGGAGGCCACAGTGAAATCGACAATCGGGGAGGTGAAAAAAACAACCCGAGCCCCGATTTGACTGC
>AXCO02003799.1:0-22609 GCA_000473525.2 Anopheles melas | reverse complement strand
AGAGAGAGAGAGAGAGAGAGAGAGAGAGAGAGAGAGAGAGAGAGAAACAACAGCGAATGGCTAATGCCTTTTTTTGAGGCTGTTGAGGAAGTTGACGAATTTTTGCATGATCATGATCATGCTGGGGTAATACGCCTTCGGATGAAAGGTAGAAATGAATGAATGATTTTGAAGTTGATAAAAGGTTGAACAAGAGAGCCAGACCAGGAGTGGATTAACACAATCAAACGTATAACTAGAAACATCAAGCATGATTTAATTCACACACCAAAAAAAACTAAACATGCACTGTTCTGTTTTACCTGCTTTAGTTAGTCTACCTCCTTGCGATCGCGTAATTCTTCATGTCTGTTTTCTTCATTCCCTCCAGCCACGGCTCCGACTGTTGATTGGAGCTTCACGAAACACTCATTTAGCCGGTTGAATCCCGTTTGCCCGAAACGAATTTAAACCCTTACCTTTAAGGCTTCCCGGTAAATAGCTTAGCCCCTCCGCGCTTCTCCCCCTTTCTTTCACCATTTCAAACGCGGCTTCTGCGACTTCGGGAGTTCCGTTTGTTTGTTTTATTTGTAACAGTAGCGGGTCGGGGTCTGCTTTACTGCCCTGCCCTCAATTTGGCCCGCGCTGTCCCGTGGGCAGTGCACGACGTTTGCCGTCCGCAGGGTGTTGGTGCAACGGTGTCGTACGGTGCATTCCATTTGTTTTTTTTTTTTGTTGTACTTCCTTGTTGTGAAAGCAACGCGCCTGTGGAAAACAATGCCATAGCAGCAGCAGCAGTAGAAAGATTCCCGCTCGAAGATTTGCCAAGATGAGTTTCTTCGCTCGATAAAGGGATTAACGGAGACGTTGTGCCTTGAAGATAAGCTTGCGAATGAAACTTTGCATTAAGTTTATCATTATGTTTTGTTAAAATTTTAAATTAACAGCTTTCAGCACAACAATGCTGCATGCAAATTCCAAAATGTTTCCAAAAATCTTAAATCACCGCATTTGCGGTTCGGTAATACACTAATTGCTGGATGACTCAAAACCTCCTCCGGCCGTAAGCTGATCATCTTCCTTCGCTAGAATGCTGCGTCACATTTGCGATAAATTATCACCCCAGCTGCCCATGGACCGCGTAACCGCGCACAAGCCAAAACCTGGTACTACGCATCGAAGCGACGCTTTTAAAAAGAGATTTGCCTCCGGACGCCGCACTGATCCAGATTATCGCAGATTTAATGTGCAAGCCATCATCATCATCACCGGCACCATCATCATCAACAGCAACCACACAGCAACGGTACGACGTCCATCCGACCGATCGTGTGCACGAAAATGGCACCCTGAAACACACAGTGATCGTTTGCTGATTGACGGGCGGCTATTTCGATGCACGGGACCAAATCCTTTCTTTATACACTTAATCTTGCACCCGGCGTGTGCTACCGGCGATGGCGATCGTCCACTGGTGATAGCTGCTGCTGCTGCTGCTGCTCGTGCGCCTTGGTGCAGCACAACACTATTTAGACGAACAGCCACCACGATGAGCTCCCGCTCAATGAATTAGGCTACTTTATGGTGTCATCATGGTGCAATGGAACCCCGAAATGTCTCGCTAAATGCAACCGAAAAGGTGAAACACCGGAAAATGGTACAGACTTGCTTTGCTTGGTGGTATAAAAGCAAAACGGAATCAGCGTGCGAAATGGTTACAAAGCCTGAAAGCTACAATTTAACCGATGCCGGAACTCTTAGCTTCCACCTTCGTGTCCTCCCACCGAATGGGACCGATTCTTCATTGCGTGGTGGCTGCGCTGTTGTGAAAGACTTTCCCTTAATTGTGCCTTATTTTTCACCAAAAATTCACGCGGAATGTGAGTCCCATGTGCTGTCCGAAAACTGTGCTTTTTGTTTTAAACCTTTTTAACCGGTGTTAATGTTTATTTTTATTTTCAACATTTTGTGGTTCGGTAGTCGAAGGTTCGTCGCTTACCCCTTTGCGTTTGGAGACTTTTGTTGTACTGCGCAGAAAGCGAACGAGTGACGGTAGTCACTGAGCTTTTGGAACGACTTTTCGTGTTGATTGCTGCCAATCAAAAACACATTTTCGATTCGATTTAACCGATTCAATTGTTTGCAGATTGTACAGAAGGCAGCTTGCACGTGTTTAATGTGTCGTTAAACTAGAGGCGTACTACAATTCGTTGCCATTAATTCATTATAAACACATCCTATCAAGATCATCATCATGCGAAGGGAGAGAGAGAGATACAGGGTGCTACAGTCTACAAAAATAACACCTCTATCGTGTAGTGCCTTCCCTACGCCGTATGTCCTGCAGTGTCAATAATTAATCAATTGCACAATACCACCGGACATCAAGGTTTGAATTTTATACCCACCGCCACTTTGCATCGATCGTTATCACCCCCGGACGGACGTCGGCTCCCTCGGTCCAAGAAGGGCTTTTGCTCAATACTTCAGTACAAACGTATCGAAGGAGGCGAGTGTCAAGACAAAGGATGCCGACAGGCTGGTTCAGCTGCTACTTGGGCGATCTGAGGTGTGCAATTACGGTTTGCTGACAGTGTGCGAAGAGAAACCAATTACGCGACCGAACACGGGTGTATCAGGTGTCACCCCCGGGAATCGCGACAACGTTGAAACACCACACTCGCGGATACTCTGCAGAAGCGACACCACCACGATCGCTTCACATTTCAGTAGCAGCAGCAGCAGCAGCAGCAACAAAAAGACAAAAACACGCACCCCGTCATTTCGGTAACGAGACTTCAATGTAATGCCTTAATGCCTAAAGGATGTATTGTGATTGTGAGCCAATGAGTAAAATGTTCAATTTTTCCTCTACACAACTTGCCTCATAAATGCATAATAAATTTGAACAGTTTAATGCAGATTGACAGAAGAAGAAAAAAAACAACAACGACACCTCAAATTCATACATAACTGTGAGTTTTCGGCTTTATTCAGATAGTGTTTTTTGGGGTGATCATTTTAGTCGATATATTGTACATTTTGGAACGGGAAAAATATGCTTCAATAGTGATAATGACCGTGAATGAAATCGTTGCTTGAGAAAAACGGGAAGAGTTTCTTCTTTCGCCCTCCAACTGGGAAAGGCTTCGTCGTCTATTCATTTGATTTCCATGCCATCCTTTCCTTTGATATCAATTTATACTTACATTTCCTATCTGATTACATATCTTCTTTTTCTAGCTTGAGCTCCATTATCTGTGCCTATCCTTTAGTACCACGATAAACATACATGCCCGTGCAACAAGAGTAGAAAACAAATCCGCCAAATTCTTCCTTTCCTTTCCATTTCTTTGATGTGCAGCGAATTCCAATGGTGTAAAGACTTAAATTATCAGTGTGACTATGCTTTATTACAGAAGAAATTTAAAACTAACTAACAATTTGCTGCTTACTGTCTACAGATTATATTCTATTTACTGGAGAGTTATGTGCCGTGGTTGCCCCCTTTTTTGTCTAATTTTGAACTAAATTGAAAAACATTCAAATTGCACCTCAGTGCACAGTGCATTCAATCCAAACAAAACCTAAACGGGGAATAAACCCTACCATGCTTAACTATTCATTGATTTTGAAGATATTCACAGTTTTTTTTGTGTGTGTTTGTTTAGTTTTGCATTAGCCTAATTTATTTGTTTTGTGTAAAACCAATAAGCTCGTAACATAGGACAGAAATAAATTACTCGATCGCGCATCCACAACCTTTCTATCGTACAATTTAACATACCATAGAGGCGTTCTGCTAACACGAAAGGCCAATCCCTCCATCGAATCAGTCTCCCTCGTCTCCAGCGTTTGCCATTTGGTTAAGCTTCCATTGCATATTTGGTTCAACTGTAGCTTCCTTTTGAAGTGTTCACGTAAACTATTGAGAAATTAAAAATAGTGCATTTAACCCATAGTGCAACCCAAGCGGGCAGATTTCACGATCTAATCAGAAGCAATTGAAAACTAAACACAGTTTCATCCTTGCAGTATCTTTTAGATAAATTCTAGCCTAATACATTCACATTCTATTTCAAAACGCCGTCGTTGCATCGTGTACCGCATATCTTACTGCCTATTGTTTGATTAATCTTGTCGTTTCTTGATGCTTCAGCTTGCTGCTAGTGGCTGCAACCAAATCCAAAGCAAAACTCCTAATTAGCTCCCTCCAGAAAGCCTATTTACATGTGCGTTTATGTGTATGTGTGTGTCTGTGTGCGTATTACATTTTCCTTACATCTTTATGTAGACACCTCTATCGTGTCATTATTATTGATCGTATCCTTGTCGGAATCGATGTTGATCAGATCACTCTCACCGTCACAGCTGGCTGCGTCCTCTTCCTCATCTTCATCATCTTCCTCCTCCTCATCCTCACCGCCCGTCACATCCAATGGAGTCGCATAGCGGCGTCTTCCCGATACGCTGCTTTCACCATCATCTCCATCGCCCTTCAGGGTCGGTTCCACCTCAGAAGCTCCGGAAAGTCCCGCTCCAGCAGGCAGCAAGGACGTCGGGCCCGAGTACGTAACCTTGCCCATGAACGAGCGTATCTCATCGAAGAACACATCTTCCCCACGTTCCGCTTCGTTGGAGGAAGGTGAGTCACCCAGCACAAGCCCGGCCGCATCCGCATCGTGCTTCTTCAGATGCCGGTCCAGATTCGTCTGCTGGCCAAAGCAACGCTCACACAGGTGACATTTAAATGGACGTTCCTTGTTGTGGATGTTGCGGACGTGTCGCTGCAGGTTGCTCGAGATGCTGAACGAACGCTCACAGTACCGACACTTGTAGGGTTGTTCGCCCGTGTGGGTACGCAGATGGCGCGTCAGGTTGGCTGAACGAGGGAACACCTTGCCGCAGTACTTGCACGAGTACCGATCCTTAACTTTGCCCGCCGGGACGGGTCCTCCAGCGCTGCCAGGAATGGCCGGGCCAGTACCACCAACGCCGAAGCCCGGTGGCATCATTGCCGCTTGATGAAACGCTTTCGAGGGCATGTACTGACGGCTACGCTTGAGCAGATCTAGGTTCGATTCCAGCGAGTCCAGGAAGTTAAAGGCGGGCCGCTGAAAGCCACCCATTCCGCCCGGTCCACGGTGGTACATGGCTTCGAGAAGAAGCGGGTAGATCGGTCGTGGGTAGGAGATGGGTTGGTGGTGCGCTCCGGCTCCAGTGACTCCGGCTCCCGGTGATGAGGGCGACGGTGAGGGACGCGGTGAGAGTGACGGAGAAGGACTTGGTAGTGTGAACGCATCTGCTAGTGGAGACGCAGCTTTCGGAGAAATTGAAGATCCAGTGTTGTTGCGGGCACGTGCTCTGAGGGACAGATCATGGTGCGGAACATCCGACGAGTTGGGCGTCGGAACTGACGGTGTCGGTGTGGATCTTGGGCTAGTCACTTCGATCGGAGTTGGGCTTCGGTTGGAGCTACGGTTGTCTATCTCCTCGGCAGCATCCTTCTCTTCATTCACGTCAGCTCCATCATCTTCATCGTCGTTTTTTGACTTCTTCGAAAGACTCAGATCCAACGGTTGTTCAGCCGAACCAGAATGGTCTCCACCTTTCTTTGCCTAAAGAGGAGGAAACAGAACATGTTAGTTACGTTATAAAAGATCATATATATTTTACAAAAAACATACCTTCTTGGCTTCCGAAGCAAACTCCTCGGATTCAGACGTGTCACCATCCTCCACTGTGCGACTTCTCCGACGGTGGACTGAACCTCTATCCTCGGACAATGCCGGCGACTTGCTCGAATCTCCCGATGCATTCTTCGACCGGGTGGAGAAATTTTTCACACGAATCGTAGAAACTCCAGCCTCTCCTTCTTCAACATCCGAAGACTCGCGGTTGAATTCCTCCTTCACAGCAGTCACCGAGCTGCTGCGGCTTGAGGTTCGTCTCTGGTGCTGTTGCTGCTGTGTCTGTTCACCGTAGGAACTAGTGCCATTCGTTTGATTGTGATTGTTGTTCTCCTTGATGTGATTGTTATTGGTGCCTCGTTCGGGCTGCATTGGCTCCGTCGGCGGCAGGCTATGATTACCGCCCATCAACGGGCCGGGAGATCCCGAAAGCAATGCCACTGCTGCCGCCGCCGAGTTGAAGCTGACCGGAATTGGACGTGCTGGCGAGGGACGCAGATGGTTTGTCGCTTCCTCACCAGTCGGTGGAGAGATCTTCATCGACTGCTGGCCGTAGCTTTCGAGCAGACTGAGATGCCGAGAGGCTGGCGATGGTGTGCGACGTTCCTGATCAGACAGTGGGCCAGGTCCTGCCGGCTTTGGAAAGAAGGACAGCGGGAACTGAGGAACCTGCCCGGGGGCGGGTGGGAATATTCCAGGCATTCCGGGATATGGCCGGAAGCCCGGAGCAAAGAACGGAGCACCCGGAAACATCAGGAATGGGTTCGGTGGCGTCGCCATACCGGGTGGTAGCGAATGAAGTGCTCCCGGTCCTCCACTTGCCGCTGCTGCTGCTGCTGCTGCTGATGCTCCTGCACCACCGCCGGGTGTACCAGGCTGACTGCCACCCGAATGTGACCGTGTGCCGTGCGGATAGGGGTCGTGTGGATGACGCAACTGCGATGGATGAGCTCCGGGATGGAGTGAACCACGGGTAACGGCGGTCGAGTCACAGAATCGCTTATGCTTCGACAGGGACGTCGTAGTGCTGAAGCTGTCGCCACACTTGTTACACTTTATCTGCACCTGGCAGTCGGCGTGCATGCGCCGATGACGGCACAGGTTGGAGAACTGGGTGTACGACTTGAAGCACACCTCGCACTGAAACGGCTTCACCGACGAGTGGATGTGCGTGTGCTGCTTCAGACCGGACGAGGTGGCGAACGTCTTGCCACACTCTGGACACGCGTGACTGCGGGCTCCCACGTGGTGCGTCCGGATGTGGCGCTGAAGGTTCGACGGGTCGGTAAAAACCTGCGAGCGATTGGAAGAAAAGGGAAAGGAAGCGAATCGATCAGTTTAATGTCCAACAAATAGCTTATTTCTAGTGAATGAAAAAAAAAACTGAAACTGAAACCGATTAAGTTGCCTTGTGTTTTCTTCATCGACTTTAATTATTGAACCAAAAATTAAACCCCCCCCCCTTTGTTTGATTAAATGCATCGCAAAAGGGCAGCGCCCATTACATCGTACACTTGCCACAAGATAAACAACCGACCGCAGCCCTTTCTACGCGGCTTGCTATACTGCAAAGCCCTTTCTGTTTGCTATCTCGTCCGCACATTCTAATCAAGATTGACAGTTCGTGACGATGGTTTTGCCGATTGTGATCGGCGAGTGAGCTTTCGTGCACCCGCCCCGAACTGTGTAACAAGTCGACAACGAAAGCAAAACTTACTCCTCCCATCGGAGTGGTTTGATTTAGCAGAGCAGCCGGCAAGGCAAACTAAAAACGGCATCAATGAAAGTTACGCCACGCCACGGACGGAGAATGCTGTCAAGGCGTACTGCTCATGATGTCATCGACGGAATAGTTTGTGAGCTATTGATTTTAAGAAACTACTGCTTTGGAATAAGCTCTTAAAGCTTATTTTCCGCCATAGTTTAAGACATCTCTGTCCCATCTCTAACATTAATTGGAACAGCAAAACGTCCAATTATTAAGGTACAAGCCTCGGTGTACAATTCCCAGAAATCAAGGAATAGGAACTCGAGCTACCTGCTGTGCGTATGTGGGTATTGGAGAACGGAGGACTGATCGGCGACCGATCCCCAAGTCCTCGCACTATACCGAATCAAATCGTCTTAATACCTGGACGCTGGAAAACGCACGCAACTGGACGGACGCAACAGTAATCGGACACCCGCAACAGCACATTGCGCACAAAAGGCAAAGGAGAAAGGAATACCATTGGTTTTACTACGGGACGCGTCGGACGCTTCTCGCGTGTGCGCGCGCGCTCCCTTGTTACTGTTGAAATCATTGAATCAAAACTCCCCCGAATAGTAGGCCGAGAGTACCGGCGTGACCGACGCTGCTTTCAAATCAAGGCGGCGAAGAATAAATGTGATTAGCAAAATCAGCTGTCAGATTTGGCAGTCCCGATCGAGACCCCATAGCGTGCCCAGCGGTAGTCTTTCTGTGTTGTTGTTTTTTTTTTTGGTCTAGTGTAGTTGAGACACATATTTAGTGAGAGGGAGAGTGGAGATTTGGATGTTGATCTAGGCAGTAGCTCCCGGGACAGCCCTCGCTTTTGACAGTTCCCTACAAAACGACACGGCGCAGAGCTGCGTAACCAAGAAACCGCGGAAAAAGCCACCGGCCCCCGATTTTTTTTACACCCGCTATCCCGATTGAAATAAATCAAAATGATTAGATTGGAAATGTCTATTTAGCGATCACTGTGTGTGTGTGTGTGTGTGTGTGTCGGTGTGTGTGTGTTTCGGTGCGTTGCGGTTACCAAACGAAGAACTACGGTGGGAGATACAACACCATTACATGCGGGAGCGGGACACGGATACAATGCAACACGAACGGTGCTGTGTTTCTTGGTGTCTTTTTTTGTCTTAAAACATACTTCAAGGGACGGCTTTAGGATTTTCTTATCCACACACAACCATAGGTACATACACACACACACACACACTCACCAAAAAACACACAACTAAACCCCTTCACGTCAGTCACCGCGCGGTAACTGGCAACCGCGAAAACTAAACAATCCAATCAAAATGGCTAGAAGTCAGCTAGCTGGCGGCGCCTCTGGTTTTAGCTTCTGTTTCGTGCTGTCACTTTCCGTTGGTTGTTGATCAATCGGAGGCATCTCGGAGGACCGGGTCGGTCGGTCCGGTGCGTGCTGTGCTGTGCTGTTACGTGTGGCAACGAACCCCGTGCCCCGTGTACCGCTCGACTGCACGCAAGTGGTGTAAGCTTGCACACTGACCGCAAACGAAGTTAGCAATCGATCGGTAAGATTCGATGTATCTTAATCAAATCGATAGGTTCTCGATACTGTCTGCCATTCCCCCCTCCCCAGTGGGAGGCCTATTATCGTTTGTGCAAGCAAGCGGAAGAGGAACTGATGTCTTTGTTACGCAATTGATCACTTGCGCTTTGAGATATTATGGATCTTTTTTTCTTGTCACCACAAAAGACATGTTGATGAGTATTTTATTTTAATGAACACTCATCGAAAGGTAATCATTTTTCGAAGCAATACTTTTTGCGGCTTTCGAGTCATTGTGGTGTTGGCTCCAAACACCAAACGCGGAAGTTTAGGCACTATCTGAGCGCTCACGTGCACACGACACAAATGGAAAAATGCCGTTGGGGGCGGCGAGCGCAGAAAAAGAGGTTACACAAACGGCGTTACCTATTTGCGTTTCTACTGTTTACGATTGTTTATGTTTGTTGCACTAGTTTTTGCATACATTGGTCTGCCCGCCCGCCTGCGACACGACCGCGGTTGGTCTCGGGAAAACAGCTCGGTAAGGAAGTTGGGTAACGATAACGAGCAGAATCGAAACAAAACTGCAAAGGGTGTGTATGTGCCCTGTTGGAGAACATTTTGCAGTTGGAGGCAACTATCGCGCGCTACTTGCCTTAGAAGGAGATGATCCCCGCGGGTAGGACCGACACTGGAAGGGTAGGCAGGGAATGTATATCGCTTCCGGAGAATCGCTTTCGTCTATCGCCCGAAAGCAGCATCGAAACCGGGCACAGCATTTTAATTCCATTTCGCCCCTGCTGGGACTTTTTTTGCCCAACTCCCAAGTGCTGTGGTGCAACCGTTTTCGGAAACGCTGCTCGCTTAATGAAAGCTTGGTCGCGATTATCCATATTGGAGGTGGGTGAGATAAACCTTACCTTTTTACCTTACCGAAAACCATTTTCCAGTGACTCGCGTAACAACAACGGGGGACATTCGTGTGTACGCTACCGAAGTCATTACGCTGCGCGAACGTACTCTAGCCATACAGAATCCATTGTTTCTCCAAACCGCCCTATTGGCGTGAGCGCAGTGAATTGAATGGAAAACAGCCCTCCTACCAAGGGTGATCCGGGTGCGATCGATCGATCTTCCGGCCAGTCTGGGGTCTAGTTGTTTGGAGTGCTCTCTTACGCGAGGGGATTAAAATCATAATTTTATTCCAAATCATGATTCCACCCGCAAGCCCTTGCTTGTTAGAGCGGGTAGGGAGGAAAATAAAATACTGCCACCGTAGGTGGTCACTCTTATTGCCTCGGTTCTAGCTCAATAAAACAAAACAGATAAGCCTACTCGGGTCCTTCCTCAGGGAGAGTAGCCCAAAAACAATAGCCAGGTACGTATGCAGCACCATTGACAATGTCCGAAGTCCGATGGAAATGGGCGCATTCACAAAGCGGTGGAATAATGTAATAAATTGCTGCCACTGGTGATCTTGTTTACTAGCTGGTTTTATCATCATCTTCACCGCAGGTATCCGCCGAACTACCGTTCTTCGCTGCTGAAGTGGAATGGCTTCTATTTCCAAATACTTTTTTCGAAACAGTTTTCGTCCAATTCCTCCAAGAACTCGCAACCAGGCCGGACGGGGGCTACTTGCTATCATTAATAATAATTAATGAGACCCACCACTAGAAAATCTCCAGCAGCCTGGCTAGTTCTAGCGAGCGGGTGAGCTCAGAATTTCACAACACCCACCTAACATCTGCCGTGATCTCCCGTAGAACGAAGCGCTCCCAACCATTTGCTAATAAGTCCGAACCGGTTGCATAATCCGTGATCATGATGGCAACTGTCAAATTCCATCACGTCACTTGTACACATCCTCCGGGGCGAGGGGCAGCATGGTGGCAGGGCTATAGGCGTTTCGGTTGCTGCAAGACACCCCGCGCAAACAAGATCCATAATATTACCGCCCTCGGTGGAGAGCCTTAGGTCACGAGCGCTTATCTATCGAGTTCAATCGAAGTCTTTCTCCCGAAACCCGAATGCTCATGGACGAGCAAACGAGTGGCGGGTGTATTAGAGCTGCTCGCGCTTCGATGATTGATTACCCCATCTTCGTCAACTGGATCGACCACGACACACAGACCCTCCCTAGTCTCCCCCCTTTGAAGATCTATTCCCTATCCAAACAACACATACACACAGACACAGATAGATACAGCCTTCCAAAAGACATCAACACGAAGCACGAAATCTCGTCGCCTCGAAGAAGCCCAAGAGGTGGCCCAAGTGCCGACGACCCCTTTCGACTGGGGGCTTGATCGATCTTCCAGACATTAAAAGGTACAGGCCGGCTGCCGTTCCTAGAGAGCCACGAGAGCACCAGATCCATAATAATCGCTTCGTTTCAAATCATCCACCGCGCACGAGCGATTTCGTTTTCCGATTCCGATCGCCACAAGTGGAGCGCCGCAGTGCAAAAGAAAACATCGCGCGCCCAGGTTTCCAGGTCCGGGCCAAAAGGTTTTGTTTGCTCAAGCGCATTGATTATTACTGCCTGCAGAAATGGAAGCATGGGGGGTGTGTTTGAAGAGCTCTGGGTGCTTCAGGGATGACTTCAGGGGTTTTGGAGTGCCTGGAAGGTTATGGTTTCGATTCTGCAATATCGATTATTTAACCCCGAAAGAGCTTATCGTCTTGGGGTCTTGCCCGAATTACATTCCAATTTCGCCCATAACTAGGGCACTGAGTACTTCAACCGTGACGTGATCTCGGGAGGAACGTTGCACTGTAGACCGGGTCCATTGTGTGCATATACGTATTTGAACAGCTCCAAACAATTCCAGAGATGGGCAGCAAAACAAAGCAATAAAGCAAATCTTTCTTCTCCTAGCCGAGGGTTTACACAATTCCGCAAGCAGATCGCGCCGTAGCAGGTTGAAAATCATGAACAATTTCGCTGTTGATTGTTTGGTTGATTTGGCTTACCCTAGTATCATGAGCTTGCAGAAGGTAACTGAATAGTTCGCTCGATGAGGAAGTGTTGGGGGTTGTTGCTGTGCTCGCATCGGTATCTTCGTTCTAGAAGAAAAATAATTTACACAATCGCATTTTTAACGAAACGGCTACCACACAGCAACACTGGACAGGGGAAGGAGCAGATGTGCACTCTTTTCGGTGCACTTCCGGAGAAGGAATGATTAAAGAGAGAGGGAAGGAGAGAGCGATTAGAGAGCAAAGGATCGGTATAGGTTAGGGAAGGCATTAGTAGGAAAGCAACGAACATCCAATCGCAAAAGTCTCTTCAGTTACCTTCATGCGCAATCTCAAAACGAGTGTAAAACAGAAACATAACAAAAATAACAACAACCAAAAAAAAACACACTCCAACCATCGTTTGTCTACTTACCTTGGGACAGTTTTCGCACGGAAAGCGCCTTAGCTCGCCGTGCACGATCGCCCGGTGACGGAGCAACGACGGTCTGTAGCTGTACGCTCTCGGACAAAGCTCACACCTGTAGGCGTCCTTTGGATAATGGTGCGAGATCACGAGATGATCGTCGAGCCTGTGGAAGAGAAAGAACCAGTAAAAACATGAATATCAACACGCTTCTCCCGGGCTCAATCAAAAGCCTCCTTCCCTTGCGCGCGAAATGCCGACAGCATCGAACTTGCCGATCGTTACGAAATCAAAAATTAGTCAAAACTATGAACCCAGCAACAAAAGCAGCGGAACATAAACGCCTCAAAGGGACGTGTGTTTGAGTGTGATTATGAATATTCAAGCCGACACACAAAAAAAGCCTGCCACACTTCCCGGTGGAGGTGGAGCGAAGTCGGGAGGACTTGTGCCACCGTGCGTGGGCGTTTTGGTGGATAGAATAATGGCAAGCGGCAGCATAAATCACCATTACCGCCTCGTGCGCCCAGAATCTGAACGCCACCGCTCATTGGACCTAGGATGCCCGCCCTAGAACACCCGCCACGAGCCCGAGGAAAAGGCCCATTCATGAATAATCCAGTGCACGATTTCTCAGTCTCATCATCATCATCATCATCATCATCGTCATGGCACGAGGGAATCAGACAAAAAATAAGCTAAAGTACGCCACACTACATCAGAGAGGCGGTACAGGAACACATTCAAACAAATTTCAACGCGCGTTATGCTCCCCCATCGAAAGCATTGTCCGTCCACCCACTGGTGCAGGCGTACCGTTTTGTCCTCGACGGTATGATTTTTCCCCCGCTTCCTCGATTAACTAGTGGGTGGCAGATCTCACCAAAACGTCACCCGTCCGTGGCAGTGTTGGAAATGCCACACAACCTTCCTTCCAACGCATCGCAACACAGGGACGGACGCATTTCTGATTTGCGTACATCAACATCGGCCATAAAGCGACATAATATGTAAATTTCATAACATCAACATTGGTTGTGGGCTTCTTCGCGCTTCTCGCACCTCCCCCAGACCCCAAACCAATCACCAGAAATTGAATGTTCATCGTTCGGTAAAGGTTCTCGCTATCTGGCCGCTCGTGCGAGTGTGCGGCCCGAAATCAATTCCACAAGACCCCCATCAACCCCCATGTTTGGCTTCATTACTCTGATGAGGCTTTGAGAGGGAAAGTAGCCAAGGGACAGAAATTTGTTAATTATTCACTAAACGAGGCAAACCGTAATTGCGGGTGGACCTCATCAGTAGAACAACACCTCTGCCGTGTCGCCGGCCAAAGCAGGACTCACCGGAGGTTGTTTTGTGATTCATCACCAACTGAAACAACAAGTGAATACGGCGGCACAACAACCACAATGAAGAGTATTTTAATTTGCTGATGCTATCCGAAGGCTAGCTAGCTAGCTTTCCATCACAATGTCGCAGAGGATGGCTTGTGCGGCGGGTGTTTGCGGTCGAGTGGATGGCACACGACCGTCTGGAGATGGAACACGAACACGGGCTGCGCTGGTTCCCATCATTAAAAAGGATTACCTTCGATTGAATGTTCACACGGCAGGTGCTTTTAAGCGTGTGACGCGGACAGTGACGACCCTAATGTCATCATCATCATCATCATTGTTGTTGCATTGTTGATTGAAAGGGGGTGATTTGACCACAGTTAGCCATTATCGGTGCCCGAAGGTGGAGTTGAGCAATGTGTGATGGGTGTTGATATTTCGATTCTTATCACACCCCTCCACAACTAAGGCAGTGTGTGTTCGTTGCATTTTTAAACACAAAAGAGCGTTCTTGTTTGAAAATGTTTGTTTTATTTCCAGAAGAGTTGAGTTAAGGATCCAAAAGCATGCTTTCCTTCGCAACAGCTTCGAGCAAATATAGTTGTAGGATGTTTCTTCCTACATGCACTCCAGTTTTATTGCCAAAGATAACAACCATCTTCATGTTTAGCCTCTCTTCGACTAGGATGTTGTTCACTCGAAACATGTAAAAAAAAGCGAAAGGAAATCGATCAACTCCAATCGCAATCGATCGTACTCCTTTTGGCACACAAAAACACGGAAAGTGCGGAGATTGGGACGCTCAACGTCCCTCCAACGACAGCTATCGCGCCCGCATCGCCCACTAACATATCCTCCCTTGGCAAAGGCTGGCAAATTTTCGAAGGTGAAAGTGATAGACCGCGCAGTGCAGCCAAGATGTCGACCGACCGTCCGGCCCGTCGTCCGGGCCGATAGATTAGAAATCTACGCCGGGTTTTGCGGCGGACCTGGTACGGCTGGACGGCGGAAATGAAGAACAAGATCAGCGCGATCTGCCCCGCGTACTCGGGACACGACCGCTAGCGTGTTCCCGCGCCATCCCACCCCAATGTCGGCACACTGTTTGCCTACTACCTACCGCACACTCCGGCGGGATGATTGATCGGCATGGTGAATTTTTCTGACGTTCGCTAAACTTTGCCTTTGAACGTGTTGCCTACGCCTCCGCGCAGACACACAACGCGCAGAAGACATCCCGGCCGGGGGCCAGCGGAGTTGTACGAAACCTCACAAGCAGGGAACACCTTCGGTAAATTCAAATCGCACACGAAAAAAAAAACGAAGGCTCAACATCTCCTAGACAAGACTTTTCGTCTAGGAACGATCGCTCTCCTACTCCTTCTCCTCCACTATCAGATCACTTTCTGTGTGGACATGGTGCTCTTCTTTTCAAGCCAAGCCAAGCCGGTGATCAGAGCGAATGACGAAAATCTCCTCTCAACGCCACTAAACATGCAAACTTCCAAAGATTCGTTCCCATCTGATCTGACGTGTCTTGGGGGATTGGGGGTGGCGCGAAAACAGGAAACTCGATTCGTCCTCCTTCTGTCTCCGGTTGTCGCATGTCAATGACACTGTCACCACTGTCATCCGGTTTTGTTGAAAAGCGGGAGTGGAGGAGAAGGGTGATCTCCGTTCTCCGAAATGCTCTAAACATGTTGATCTTATCGCTGTCAAAGCAGAACAAGCAAACCTTTTTTCTTCTCGAGTTGGCGGGAACAGCGTTCGCAAAGATGTTGATTTGGCTAGCGATTCTTGCTGGTAGAAGCGAGAAGCTTGCTTCTTATTGTTTCATAATACTAAGCAGCTTAAAATAGAGCAATTTAAGCAAAAAATGGACAACAACTGTAATGAATTATTGTTAAAACTCCTGCAGGCATGCAAGCTCTCCGGTGAACCAATATATTCACCTTCAGACACATACCCACCCCTGACACACTGTACGACACGTGACATAAAATGCAACATTCCTCACGAGGACCAAAACATAAATTGTTTCGGGGGACGGACGAAGAAATCCAACAGCCAAAGAACCTCATGTACCACACACCGCAGATTGTTGTGCAGCATGAACGAACAAAAAAAGTTATGATCGCGTACTCGCTCGATCGGGCGCAACACGCAGACGATGCGCGATCGGCGCACTGTCGGAGGGCCCTCCTAGACAAGACAGCTGCTAACATCCAATAGCCCACCTACACGCGCGTGTGGTCACAGTCAGCTCCAAAACCCTCCCCGTACTTTTTTGTACTCGAAGCCACACGATAGAAGACGAACCTCGCCCTAACCACCGCGGAGTTCGACCAGAGTGGTGTGAGTTGTGAGTTTGCGCGCGCGCGCGCGTTTAATGAAAATGTCACATAACTCATCACGACCACGAACCGAACGGCGACGAACGACCCGTCTAGTCTCGACCGGCCCCAGGGGCGCCCCAGCAAAGACATCCTTCTGGATATCGCACTTTGAATGTCACCGTGTGGCCACCTCGAACGCTGGAGGAGTCACGCGCCACACAAGCGACGGCCACGGTGTTCGCGAGGATCTCCCTGACGACGTGGCCCGAAACTCGGGTGTGTAGGCTGGCTGCAAAACAGCTCCTCCATGCCACACACACAACCGAACGTGCGAACAATTAGAGGCGTGAATAATTTGCACAAACGCCTTGGCTGCACCGGCGCTGCCTGGGCCAGCCTGTCAGCCGGCGACGGTGCGACAGTTGGCGAAGGCTACAAAACCCGGACATTCAAATCTATCGCAAGCAGTCGCGCGATCGTTCGCACTCTAAACAATGGGTCCTCCGAAAAGAGGTGGCCTTTTGTGCGCCAATGCACATCCGGTGCAGATCGGCATCTAAGTGTTTGCTGTTTTATTTTATTTTTATTTTTTGTTTGCTACGGGTGGCAACACATCTAGGTCTGCCTAGGTAAGGTTGCCTTCATTAAACATCGTCCTCATTCTCTTGGGCAATCGTTCGAAGACATTTGACCGATTGTTCGGCTCGTGATAGATTGTCTGGCCGACGACATCGATCGACCAATCGAAGTTACCAATCGGCTAACCGACAGCTAGCAGAGTTATAATTGCTATACCGCCAAGCGATCGGTGCGGACTGGCTGCATGGCCGATCGACACATTTTTAATCAAACTTCAAACTCTTCAACAGGCGCTTCATGCCACGGTGCGACGAAAAGTAGTTCGGCCCCGGAGGGAGATAAAGTAGCCTAGATAAGACCCTTGAACAGAAACGGTAGGGACCGCCCGATGACAGGGCGCCTGGGCCGCTCGTGCTCGCCTGTGCAAACCGCTCGGAGGTGCGTTGGACGCCGTGGCTGCAACGAAGTAATCGCGTGCGAGCGCGCGTGCCCGCACGATCACGGGGACCCAAAACATCACCCAAACCATCCCAGCGGGAGAGCGTGCACGATCCTCGAAACCACAAAATCATCACCATCGTAATAATAATGTTCAACATGTGCCACATAGAACGCTGGTGCTTTTCTCTCTCTCTCTCCACCGGGACACCTCATCGATCGTGGTCGATAAGCGCGGTCAAGCGGAAACTAGTAGAAACCTCCGCATGCTGTCCTCGAACGCGGGTACGTGCGGAGAAACGGGAAAGCTTGATTGTAATTAGCGATGGGTACGACCCCCATACGAACCGCCCTGACCGACTAACGGAGAGTCTCATTCGATCGAAACCTGCGTTATTAAAGGTTAGCTTAACGGCTTCGAGACTTCAATGGAGCGAGAGAAACAAACCCAAGAATCGACACCAGGTGCGCGCCTACTACATCCATTCACGCATCCCCAGCTCAGCTAGAGATCGAGATCGAAAGTGACATGCGCGTAATTACAAGCATGCGGCTTACGTTCTGCTGGCTGGCGGCTAGGACCATACCAACCAGCAGGAGCGTTGATTGATTTCTTCGATTCATTTTGGTCACTTCCGTTTGCGCGGTCCGTGCGCTGTGGTCGTGTTTCGGACGATCGATCACGAAATCGGTTCGAAATGGAAGGCGTCGATGAGGCGGCACCTAGCACGGACTCGGACAAATGAAGACATTTTTCACTGTCACTTTCTCGATTGCGATGAAACCTCAAAGGCGTTTCGGGTCTGGTTTGGGGATGTTTTGGGGATATTTTGAAGCCCACTTTTCCCCACGTGACCCACTAGTAAGAGAAGGTGCGAACGGAATATTTAACCACATTATTCCATTCAATTAAGATCGCTTATCACGTGCTGCCGGCGGCGTCCTCTAAACGCCGTGCTCCAATTGCCCAATCACATCCCCAACCCATCCCAAGCGGGAAAGGGGATCTAAAAGCGAACGGCTAGTAATTAAAATGCAATCCCAGCGAAGTAATGCTACTGCTGCAATATTCATCACCCCAGGTCGTTTCATCATTGCTGGTGAACCGAATACATCATCAAGCCTGTATTGCGATGATGTACTGTATCCAGTTGTTGGGAGCCCGACGCGTTCATCGGACGCGCTCAGGACACGCTTCCAAACACAGTGTCGGTCCCATCAACACTGTTGTCACGCGGTGGCACCGTTCAGTGTACCCGGCTACTGTTAGCATGTTACCAAAAGCGGACCCCCTTTGTACAGCGAGCGAGCTCTAAGGTCCTCCAACCAACGGAAGCGGACTCTCGCAATGCGCTCAGCACCCGAAGGTGGTCAATTATTCATACACCAAATCAGTCACTTATTATTGCGTGCCGTGAATCTGTTACAAACCAAATAAATTATTACCTTCCATCCCCTTTTCGTGCCACACAGGCCTGGGTGCTCACTACAGTGCACCTGACACAAACAGACGCGTTGACAAAGTGCGCCCCTTTGCACCTAAACACCACCGTACGGCTAGGACAGACACTCGCTCGGACACTTCGGTGGACAGCTTGTGCCATGTTAAACATCGTGCGCTTGCCGTGTGGTTGACATAAAAATTTTCACACAAACAGATTTCAATTTGTGCGCAAAGCTGTGGCCGTGCAAAGGGCCGGAGGGTGGACAATGTTTTGATATATTTGCAGCGAAATAATTTGCGACCCGGTTTTCGGTGAAACATCCCAAACGGGGTAAAAACTACTGGATCATGTCCGTGGATGACAGATGACACTGTTGTGACAAATACACATACACACGTGGGGGAGAAGTGGATCTTGCTCCCCGAACAAACAGGTTCGAAAAGTGTCCCTTGGAAAAAACGGGGCAACTTTCGACGCCTTCCAGAGACATTGCATTATTTGGAGCAAATTCTTTAACTGAGTTGTTCTTCATCAAGTCGAACAACTGCCTGAAAGAAAGGGTGCTCTTACAGAAACAAGTAATTTATCCGTACCATCAACTGGATGTGTGCACCAAAAGTACATCAACTACAACTACAACTTCTTGAACGGTTCCAAACAGGCGTCAACTAAAAGACCTCATCGCTGTACCACCACGCTACAAACAACTCCATCAAAACGGTCGACATTTCATTTGCTCCTTTCAATCCAACTGCGCTCTGAATTTAATCCATTTAGAGCTAATAGCACTGATTAAACGTCGGCCAGAGCTGTGCATAAAGAAATTAATGTTTGCGGCAACACCAAGTCCCTCCCAAGGTACGTCCTCGGCTTCCAGATGACACACCGTGCGGCGGCGGACAGACAAAACTAAATCCCTCTGTCCCGTTGGAGCACACAAAACTTTCGTTTTCCTTTCTGCCACTGACTTGCTAGGTTCGGACGACCGGCTGATGGTTGGTGCGTTCCGCATTCCCCAAGATAATCGATCTCTTTAAACTACCGCGCCGGCATGTACCGGCTCTGCAAAGCGTCAGAATCCCTGTATGCACACAGACGACGACGATGACGACGACAACGACGAGCGTAGGGAGAAGTGAACCGTAAATTAAATTCCACTCCGAATGGAAACACTGCAATGGATGCGTCCCCGGGGGGGGGGGGAAAGAGAGCGACTCAGTGGGACCCATTTTGGCACGTGAGGAACGTCGTTTAAGTCGTTGGTTTATGCGCTTTTCATAAAACGGGGTTTCCTTCTGTCCCAGTCTGCGCGCGCGTTATGCCGTGCCGCAGTGTGATGGCGCCAAACGGCAAAAGTAACGCCCCGACTCGCCCTCGATCGTACCCGATCGCTGCAATTTCAAATCCCTAATGCTAGTGCGCACACGATCCCGTGATACATGTGCTTAATAAGAATTCTCCGCAGCATCTTTCTCCTGGTCGCTGCCGCCGCCGCCGCCGGGACGCGGGATACTGTTTCACCTGCAACCGTGGCAATAATTTTATGCGCACATCGGTATATATCATTTCATTTGTAGACGATTTATGGTTGCTGAAACCAGCACCACCCGAGCGAAGCTGCCCGTGGCAGTGATCCCGGTAGAAGCCACAGCCGGGCCACTAGCGTGATCTTGCGTGGCCGTGTCCCCGCGCCATCAAAACCGACGCGGTGACGAGCGGTGTGCTGTGCTGTGTTGTGTGCCCAGCATTCTTCGGAGCATTGTTCCAAGCTCCAGCCCGAAGACAGAAAACAAATTGAGTCGTAGGTGGACGCAAATTTATTATTTCAAACCCGCCAGCGAAGGCACATCTCCCGTCACATGCGAACCTGGCTGTTGCATGAGTTGCTGGGGCGCAGAGCGCAATGGAGCCCGCCACATTTGTATCCTCTGAAATCAGATGACCCCAGCCCAAGCACCCTAACTCCCTGTTGAAGGTTTTAGTTTTTCTACTACCGAGAAGGTTGTTGCAGCTACAGTGGAGCGCTATAAGACAAACAGAATGACACACGGGGTTGAAGATTAATTACTCGCTAAAACAAACTCCTGGCTAAGAGGTCACTTCACATAGGGAGCAATGACGCGCCCGCAGCTAGGTGGGCCGCGGTAGGAAAATTGATTTCCCGTCCGACAAATGTTTGCTTCTGGCTTCGATCGATCTTCGCTCCTACACACGTTCGGGTGAATAATTCGATTTGAATTCCCTGGGCGCACGTAAGAACCGGGGCGATCATTAGGGCAGAACCTGCGGTCATACCGCACACCCACGCCCACGGCTGGCGCGTATATAGATCGTGCGGAAAGTGAAACTCCCCGTGCCGACGGTAACGTAGAAAGAAATCATAATAAATTGTGCGGCCCATACTGCTACTCACTGATCAATATCGTGACACTGGCGATCACAGACGACACACCGCGCGTCGATACCGTGCTCGTCCTCGTCCTCCTCCTTGACGTCGCCGTGATGGTGCGGGTCACCGCTTCCGTTGCCACTGTCGTCTGCCGGGTGCGGCCCGTGACCGTTCGCCCGGTTGCCGCTGCTGCTGCCGTTGCTGCTTCTGCCGCTGCTGTTGCTGCTGCTACTGTTGTGGCGGTGCTGCTGCTGCTGCTGGTGCTGCTCCTTGTTGTTGTGACTAGAGTCAAGATCGTTGGACGTATTGTACTCGTCCTCGTAGTTGTCGCTGTGCTGGGAACCGCCTGCGGGATGTTGCAATGGCGACGAGGCAACAATAGGAGCAGCAGAAAAAAAAAACAGAAAGAAAGAACAATACAAAACTTCATTAGCATACGCGTGAAAAGGTGAAAGGATTCTATTGTGGCCGCAAGAGCACATCCAGTGAACAATTAAGCTGGTGATACAATTGCAAATAACATCGCCGCATGAGTGTGCTGCAATAATGATAAATGTCTCGTGTCGTCCAAAAATGGACCTGGCCCTGCCCAAGACGCGCTGTTCACACGGAGACGCGCTGTATCGGGCAGTGGTGGGTTATCTGTTTGCAGCGGAGTTTGTAAGACTTGCTGCCCGTACCATTCATTGCATTATTTTTGCCCGGCTGCGAAAAAGAAGCGCTCCGTCAGAAGGCCAATGGTATGTACGTCGAATCTATTCGGTAGACACTGCACACTGCTATGTAGAAGCTGTGGAAGCTAGTTTCGGCAGGCCAAAAGATCGCTAGACAGATAATCGATCAAATCGGCGGTATGTGAAGCAATGATATACACCCGGACCGGGGCCACTCCTCAACCGGAGGCACCGGAGGACACACGAGAGAGCGAAAGGAAAGCAAAACGATCCAATAGGTTTTCGTGGGCATTCTTTTTTTCTCCCCCGTTATCCGCCAGAAGAGGCAAAAAAGCAGTAGTTTTGTTGATACAAACCGGTGACTGAATCGCATCAATCACTTTTTTCTTCAGACCCCGGCAGCCCGCGCATTCACGCGCGCCCGCTTTGAAGGTGATCGTGGGGAGAGAGGCTATGGTCGCGCGATCGGTGAGCGCACCAGTCGACCGAGTCGACCGGGTTTTTCGTGTCCAGATTCACTGGTCACACTGGTCACCGGTCCGAAACGTGTGTGCCCCGGGAGAGAAGTGAGATCACACAGAGAGAGAGACAGAAGCGGCAGCATCCTACCAGCGACGCTAACGGTACCGCGTCTGCATTCATAACGTCCACCTTGCCTTCGTCCAAACCCCAGCAGGTCACCCCGCTCAGTCCTCAGGATTGCACCGAAAACGGACCCTCGAAAACTAATCTATGCCATACATTCCGCCCGGAATTTCGTTCCAACACAAACGATGTCTTCGCCGAGGTCATCATCATGCGCGCACAGGTTGAGCAAACGTTCCACCACCATTTACCCCAGTGACTGAAGATGCCAAACTTCAGGGGCCTGGAAAGGAGGAGGTCGGCGGGTTGCACCTTCAGAGCCGAAACAATCGACATCCAAAAAACAAAGATCGCCTCTCGTCGGGCTCACCCAAGCCAAGGGGTCAGGTCGGGTGCCTGTAATCAATCATTTCGATTCCGAACGCCGTACGCCGACGCCACCCGTCACTCGGTTCGAAAATTGAAGATTACCGGAATCGTGGAGAGGGACAGTGTTTTTTTTT
>KI920286.1:0-18426 GCA_000473525.2 Anopheles melas | reverse complement strand
AAATAGACCGTGCCGCCATACGTAGGATTGACTATCCTGCTATGGGGGGAAATCAATTAGTCATTGAAAGCCAAAGCCCACTAGTGGTACAGGCAGGCCTTGACCGACAACGGTTGTTGAGCCAAAGAAGAAGAAGAAGAAGAATTAAAGTACTATGGAATGGCGAACCGGTTCAGTATGTTCGAACTCGAGGTCACAATATCCCCGTAACTTTTGCATGAAAAAAAATGCCTTTTTGAAAATATTTTGGCTGGCTGTATAAAAAAAATCCAGTAAATATAACTTCTTTACATTTACATCTTTCGAAAGAGAATTATTTAAGCTTACTTGCTCAAATAAGTTCAAGAATTTGCGAATTGCCTTTCGTCAGTTATCAGGAATTTTCACCATGGTGGACGAAGACATGCATGATTTAAGTTCTACCTTCGATTTTCATCAATTACTCCTAAGTTTTCGCTACAAAATTGTCAGAGTAGAGTTTTTGCATCACGTTGGCGTAGAAAAAAAATCGATGGGACACAGGTGACGGATGTTGGACCAGTTTGCGGACTAGGGTGTTATATCGAAATTCTGTCGAAATTCACCTGAAATGATTGCATTGAGTTTTCGCGTAATTGTTTGCCAGTGCGAAATCAGTGGATGTGATTTCTGCTTCCTGATCTGTTTATTCATGTTTTCCAGGTATTATTTTACTAGTTGGTGGGTTGCATCGATATCCCGGGCCAGCAAACGCAGTAATGTGGTCACTTGTCCCTTTGTCTTTATTTCAGCTTCTTTTGAAACCTCAAAAATGAACCTGGACTTTCTTTCGATGCTTTGATTGTTGCCTAATAGTGCCAAGATGTTGGCGACCAAAATGCCAAAACGGGCTTATACGACGTCGACAAACTTCCGCACGGAGTCCATTTTAGACGCTACGGGGTGCCATTCTTTGATTGCGCACGCTTTTGATTCACTTTTCTGGCCATCATGGTTAGAGTTCGACTGATAGAGGTGTCAAAATTTGTCTGCTAACTAATGGAATGCTACTACTCCTAGCGTATGTAATGTAGTGTAGTGTATGTAGTGTGTAATACTACTCCTCCTAGAATACTCCTAGAATGCAATTAACGTTTTGTTAGTGCGGATTAAGATAAACCCATGAAAATCGACAATTGTCGTCCATTTTTTAAGGCAACCGTTATGTAATATTTACATTATTTTAACACCACAATAAGACTATCGAAATGAAGGTCTCATACAAAATTTTATGATTTATATTTTTCTATTTTTCTATATTAATTTTTTTAAGTAGGTATTATCAATTTTGAACCATACTTGGATGACACAATTATAGGAAACCAGCAATAATACCAATCGCATTGGTTGATATCATTAACCAATTATTTTGTTTCTAAAGTTATATAATGTAATAATTAAATCGGGCCGGTCTGGTGGTACAGTCGTCTCGTACGACTTAACAACATGCCCGTCATGGGTTCAATCCCCAAATAGACCGTGCCGCCATACGTAGGATTGACTATCCTGCTATCAATTAGTCACTGGGGAAATCAATTAGTCACTGAAAGCCAAGCCCCACAAGTGGTACAGGCAGGCCTTGACCGACAACGGTTGTTGTGCCAATGAAGAAGAAGAAGAAGAATATTTAAATCACAATAATATAAAAACCGTATTCTCCTGGCCCGCGGCTTAAGATCATTTACTAAATTTGGCCCTTTGCCTCAAAAGTTTGCCGATCGCTGACGTAGGGGATTAGTTTTCTAGTTTTGAAGAAAAAAAAAATACGGCTACAACATAATAAAATAATTTAACTTAATAGTTATGTCGTAGTTATTAGTTTTATTTAAACCTAATAATTAATTGCCAAAAAATTATTTTCTATATTTTATTTTTGTATTTTTGTGAGCAGTAATTGTGTTTTATTTTTTATTACAAAATCAGTTTTATTTTCCCCCTTAATAAAGGTTTCGTTTCAAAAAATGCGTTTTAAACTAATTCAGCTAGATCTAGTTCTTTTCTTAAGAATATGGATTTCTGGGACGATCCTTGTTGTGCTCTCCTACATAAATCTTCAAGCTTTTTATCGTATGAAACAATGTGTTTATGAAAAAGCTTATCTAGTGACGTCATAATGTGTTATTTTATACCACTTTTAATATTGAACACTTTGCAAGTATAAGAATAAAAAAGGTGTATAGTATTAACAGTTTAGTTATTTGTTAATTTAAAATACAAATTACAAATAGGTTCAGTAATTGCAACGTTCCCGGTAGGTGCAAGACAAGCGACTCCGACTCGTTGGTGCATCGAGTTCAGATTGGGTTGGGTCTAAGTAGGTTCAATACTTGATCCAAACACGCTGCACCAACAGGTCGGAATCGGTTATACTTTCTCGCACCTACTGGTCCAAGTAGATTCAATACTACTTTCTCGCACCTGCTAATCATTCGGGCTCGCTACACCCACCGAATCGATTCCGACAGGCTAGCACCCGACTAGACCCGTCGGGTCGTGAAATGAATCGTATGACCCGCTACCAATTACACGCAAGAAAGTCTGTCTGAAATAACATAATTTTATAGAATCAATTAAATATCAGATACATTCGAAAAGGGATTCTCCTGTACGATTGCACACCTGATTTACCTTATCACTCAATCCAGCAATGCAGACCATTGCATAGTATCAAAGGTTTAATATGTTTAATAGCAGGGAACGTGTCAAGATGGAGAGAAATAAATTCCTAGCTAACTAATGGTGGCTGACAGAGGGAGACGGGGATAAACCCACATAAATTATCCAACTGTTTGCATATAAATTAGAGACGGTTGCGTGTAAACAGGGCACTTACCACAAACGTAAACACATATGCACCGTGTACGTACGTAGTGGAAGTGAGCCACTATCAGGATGAATTATCCATGCGCTGGAAATCAATACTGTCAATAAATTGGTTCGACGAGCACTTATGGATGGTGCAATCGTAAAATACGACCAGCGAGCCAACGGACAGGACCAGATGAGTCTATTTGCACCCGGTCAATATGCAAATCTACGACAACCTAGGGAACTGCATTGTTCCGGCTATTATCATTGAACGATCAAAGGATAAATCTAGAAATAAAGGGCTGTATCTTGTAAATTAAAGATGACGGTGGACAAAATTCAAGAGAACATTTAAATGGCAGAATTATGTGTTTTAAAATGTAAACATTCAAATTCAATATCCCTTTTGCATAAGCAGGTATTAGGGGACAGAAGAAGTCTACCGTTCGTTGGTTCCAGTCAGCAGCCGCTACTGCACCATCGACCGTTTGCACCGCACAGCCACCCCAATACCTCAATTGCAGTGGACAGTTTTCAATTATTTTCCCAAGCGTAACAACGAACTCTTGATCCATGTAAATAACACTGTCATGAAAATAGAATTGTTTCACTGCGAAAGGAGACGGTGCGCTTTGTTTGGTTCGCGCTAGAGTACATTTGTTTGTGCAGATTTGTCCGCACTCCTGTCCGCACCCGGTGACCGGTGACAGAAAGGCAACAGCACCACTGCAGTGAAGTGTGCTCGGTCTGAAGCATCTCACCAGCACGGGCTCAGGTATTGCTTCTGGGTGTTTGATGGATTTCGTTCTCGGCTCTGTGCTATGGCTTCTTCTTCAAACCCTGCCAGGGTTGTCGGTCAACGAACGCGCACCGTAAGCTGCCGCAGCTTCCATTGAAACACATTTTCATTAGTTGCGGCTCGGTGAAAGAGGTCACTAGAAAGCTAGAAACAATGGCAACCAGTCTCGCCAATGGGTTCGGTGGGAGGGGAAGATGGAGGGTAGGATTAGCAAACCCCCGGTGGGTGTTTTTGAGGGCGTTTGTTTTACATGCTTTCTTTTCTTCTGCGGAACCATCTCTTGAGTGTGCAGCTCTGTAAAACGGGAAGGACATTGCATTCGATTCAAACGATGCATACGTACGTGCTCATGGATCGGGATTGTTGGATTGCGTTGCCACTTCTGCACCGAGGGGAAGCCGAGTAGAATGGTTAGAGAAAACACACATATTTTGAAACGCAACAAAGGCACTGTTGGTGTACTTGTGTGCTATGTTGAGCAAACAATGATATCATAATTTATCAAGAAATGTGTTTTGCTTGTTTTTTTTTTTAAACTGAGCGCTTTTTCCTTTCTACGAGAGCAAGATATCATCACACTTTAGATTATGGCATAAACTGGAGAATTATTGATGGTATGGCAGAGTGTTGAAAGCTACTGTGTATTTTGCGAAAATTTTCCCCCAATTGAGAAATAGCTTAAACATATTCTGACAGCCAATGGCGTATCAAACGAGCGTTAATATTTCAATTCGAGAGCAGATCAGAGACGAAGACATATCACCACATCAAACAGAGATTTGATTTTGACTTTCTCGTTTTGATTTTGTTGGTCTCAAACCTTTTTGCTGAAGAATAAACAAAAACATGCCGTAAACACGTCACAGGCCCGGATAGTGTAACAATTGACAGTATTGCGCCATTTTGCGGAAAGCTTAACATATAATAAATGCTGTCTATAGCGATATTAGATAAAAATGTGTATGGTAAATAAAGAATATTTTCTTTTCTAATAATAAAAAAAAAATAAAAAAAGAATTGTACATTCCCCGTCAAACATTGCGAGGGTTGCGAGTTGTATCATCTGCTCGAAATCTTATGGTTTTCAAAATAATCTTTGTGTTCTATTCATCATTTATTTTTTATTGCGGTGTTATTCGTCAAAAAGATCACTATTTCAATTTTTGTTGATTTTTTGCAAAATAAATTGTCAAATTTCACGTGTTTAGTATGTTATAAATTGCACTGTTATAGCTGCTCTCGGGGTGCTATAATTATAACTGCTAAAACTAGGGGCGAAAAAACTGCCTAGGCTTACAAGCTCTTTAATGCGAGGGCTCTAGGGCTGTGAACTTGTATGGCGTGCGAGTTCTCGCGCGCCCTCGCTAATCGCTGTCAATTGCATGGCGGGTCGTCAAACCGTTCGGCACACTTATCAAAAATACCTGCCATGTGTCTTGGTAGTCCTCCATTATCATAAACAGCCAAGTCCATCGGTGACTTCTGACAGGCATAAACCTAGACATCTGTATAAACAAGCGCTCAATAACAAAAAAATAAAGTAGACAAAAAAGCATACTCCAACTAGGCTAAATAGTGGTGCAATTTGTAGTGGTACAAATGTGTTTTAATGGATTTAATGTGTCAGGAAGGACAATTTCTGAATATTTGAACACATAGCAATTGGAATATGTTTTATCTTCGCAATCACAACCATTTTTACCAAGAAACACTATCCTATAGTCGTCGTATTGTGTTCATATAGTGGTGGTGAACAAAGATACCTCAAACACGGTGTATAATATTGATGGAACTTAGTTTCGAAGCTGTTTTCGTATGAATAGCAAGGATTACTGCCTGAATAAATATCATATTCATTTCTTTCGTAATTTGATCGTAAAAAATGTATAAATTTGATTGATTAAACTATTGACTAAAGCACTGCATCACACCTGTCGTCAACCCACACCCGGAAGAGAAAGCTTGATTTGAAGATGTTTTTTGATTTAGCTAAATAAAACAAATTTTGGCCTTTTATGGTAAATTACCTGCGGAAACTCATTTCTGTTGCTTGTTGTAGTGAAAACAGTACGACATGTGAAAAATGTCCTCTAAAAAAATCTTAAATGACATGTTTTTATTGATTTTATAACATGTCTGTTTTGTGTACCTATAATGGCACTGTGGTAAAAAAAAACACTTAAAAATTTATAAATATGGACAAACGACAAATAATTTTAGTAAAATAGTAACATTTCATAACAATTATGTTGAAAAACTAGTAATTGCGTGGTTATGCGGTCATTTAGAACGTTAACAGAAAAATGAGTTTCGTTATGAAATCTTAAAGATTTTGGAAAAATGTTAACACATTTCACAAAATAATGCATTTTTTGGTCACTAAGTAACGGAATGGCCCCTTTTATCTTTTAAACCACAACCTTTTAATCTAGGTTTGAAAGATAAAAGGGGCCATTCCGCTACTTAGTGACCGAAAAATCCATTATTTTGTGAAATGTGTTTTTCCAACATTTTTTCCAAAATCCTTAGGATATAAATCCTAAGGTAAAGAACATTTCACACTGACATAAATAACTAATTTACTTTCAATTTGCCGTATGGCTCGCATTTTAGTGCAATACCACCACTATTGGTACTACCACCACTATAGGTACGTTTACCCTAATAACGATGTTTCTAAGCCCTTTAACATCTTTACCAAACACATCAGTCAAAGCCGTCCCTACTGAATAATAAAAAAAAATCTTTACCACTTTTAAACATCTCAAGTGCTCTTATTTCTACCTGTCTGGTCTCGCACAAAAGTAAATTGTCTTTCGTAACATTTTTGTTACACGTCGCACCACCCGAAGTTAGAATAAAATGTTTATCGTAACTAATTGTTCAGCAACGAACCTTTCCCCTGGGTGTCCTGTGTTGCTACTAGCTCAAGATACTCCACACCGCTCGTATCTTCATAAATTTCAAAGCAACGTTTACCGTTCAAGCACTGCACTTTCTAAATCACGTATTATCCGCTTTCGGGCAAGATAATAGCCCCGTTCTGTAGGGTCCCACACTGTCCCGGGGTTTTGCTGCTCTGGTGCAAAGGTATAAAACATAACCTGAAGGTCTACTGCCTGGCGCGATAGACTCTCGACGCTACGACGACACCGACAACGACGACGGCGACGACTCTAATGAGGATAATTATCCCTAACGATTCTCTATTTTGCACTCTTTCGGCGGCTTAAGTACGTCCTAATTATCCAAAAGGTCCCGCTGGTGGTGCGCCACGTTGGCGGGCATACACAACTACACACAAAAAAGGGCAAAGGTGTCAGAGATAGGAAAGTGTTTCATATCGCACCGAATAATCTTTTTTCCCCTCTCTCCCCTGCCTGCAACAGGGCAGTTCACGGTGGGGACGACGGTCCAGCTAGAGCCTGGTTGGTGCTGCTGCTGCTGCTACCATCGGTGAAATAATGGAACACCGGGTTTTTGTTTTTGCCGAACACTGCGGATAATAATGATGAGGCACAGCACGGAAAATGGGGAGAAAAAATAGGAAATGAAGTATTTTCAATGCAAACCGAGAAGGTTTCTTTAGAAACTATCGGAAGGGCAAAGTAAAGGGAGAGCCGTTGTCAGCCTCTCCGAAACCAGAAAGCCTTTGAGGGGCAGAGAATGAAAAGTGGAAAGTAAAAGTTTATTCCCTGGACTATGCATGATAGGTTTAATGTTTAAGCTTTGAGGCTTATGAAATAATCTCTCCAGATGAACCATACCCACAAAAAAAAACAATTAAATTGGCTCAACTACTCCATGATACTGATTGTAGTAAAACCAAATCCAGCTCATGCTTGCATAGAATTGGAATGGAATGCGATGAATAGGAACCTGCTTTCACCGTTTGTCACGAGAGTCATCTGGGAGCACTTAAAAGCACTCGACTTGAATTTCAACAAGAACTGCACGATTGTGTGACCAACTTGAACCTTTCCCGGTGGAAACGTATTACGAAAGAAGCGCATGCAAATTGTTAATTAAAAGTTGTTTTTCTTGGCTGCTGGGAATGTCACTTCTGTGACAACCATCAGCGAGACAAGGGATCTAGTTACGATGGGATGAAGGAAGAACAAACAAAACACACGCTCTCTTTGAGACAATCTTTGCTTGTTTTCGATTTTATAAAACCAGGGATCACAACCAATCACAACAAAATGACAAAAAACTTCTCCAGTTTTGTCATATAGAATGTTGTTCGTTTAAGTAGAATTAAAGCTTTTGCTCCACAACAGCTCCATTTCACTGAATTGCTCGGGAGGAGCTGCGATGAATCAAACGAGATAAATGCAAATCACCCTGCTCAACTATCAACTCATATGCAAATCGTGTGTCGTTGGGCTGTTCCGGTTACTTCTTTCCGGGGTTCCGCAATGCAAGTTCCAGACTGCTGCACTTGGCATTTAATGAAATATCTATTTTTAGCATACCGACCGGAAAGTTTTGTGTTTCCCATTTTTATGTGTTTGCTTGCTGTACTATTGTCCTTAATTATTAATTTATTCAAATGAATGTATCTATGCAACATAGAGGGTCCGGCCAGCCAGTCCCGATAGATACACTACTACTACGGCCGGTTTGGTCCGTGTGCGGGCGGAACCTAGTAATTGCCGTAGCGAAGGGTAACTTCACTACTAGGGCGAGAATCGGAAAGCCTCTTACAGCCTCTTTGCATTACTGCCCAAAAGCTCTTGGAGAGTGCTATTTAATCTTGTAGAGTAGATCTTGAGGATCCGCCCCGCGCAATGCGCTCCGCTACGAGGAGAGGGATAACGGAATGGTGTGCCGCTTTGGTGTGTTGATTCTCTGTTGGAGCTATTTCTCCAGCGTCAAACATGCAGAATTGAGAAGCTTTTTTCGTTGGTTATGTTCTTTTTATGGAATTACTGTTTAATTTCTAGGTATTAGCCATATTGCAAGAACACGTATTAAACATTAGGCAGAAACAATACAACGGTTTTTTTTATAAATAAACCGAACGCTTTTGAGTCACAATATGCAACACTTTCATCAATGAAAGTGCATTGGGTTGAGATATCGTTTTGTTTTTACAACATACGAACAAAAGAGACCAAACACCTAAAGAAACACTTCCATATTAAAACTCTCCTTCGTGTAGCACATGTGACATGTGTCAAATGCTTTCTTCTCTCTCCCTTCCTTCCGGATAACATAACCCAAATCACCTTGGCATACTGCTTGGCGTAAAAGAAAGACACTTCCCTTCAAATGACTGCGGTCAAAACTGACATGTGCACTGGCATCGCGACTATCTGCCGCGAAAGCTTAACGATGCAGCGCAAAGGTGCAGCAAATGTGGCCAGCCGGTTTGCACTAAATGAAGACGAAGACTCCGGGTGTGACAGGAAATGGTACAAAACTTACAGATGTTCTCGACCGCCGAGCACTTCATTGTACTCGGTGTACTTGGTGCTTGCGGTCGATTTTTCAATCCATTTGGCAAAGCAATCGCTTGGAAGGGTATAGTTTTCTGCTTTATTTTTTGTTTTTCGTTTCTAACAGAGATACGGTTCTGCCTGGTAGTATGTTTTGCAGGTGGTTCGGCTTAAGCGTAATGTTGGGCAACACAGAATTCGCGTTCGGTTTTGTTTTGTTTTTTCCTTCGTTTCTTTCTTCCGTTCGACCCGGTGGAAAGGATTACTGGCAGCTTATTCACGAGTGGTGTGCTTTTATGAGTTGAGCTGTCATTTCATGCTTTCAGAATGTTAAAGTTACTTCGGGCAAACATGGAAGCTTTAACTGGCACATGCGAGCTGTTAATATGGGTTTTTACTGTTGAATATTTGCATCATAGCTAGTGCCATAGCACTGAGAATAGGAAATTTTACAGACATTTGTGTATTATAAGTGTATAATATATTTATAATGTAAGTGTGTGTAAAATTATATAAACACATTCTATTCTATGTAGCAATATATTGTAAGGTCTATTTACTAAATGTTTCTATCGAGAAGATCACTGTTGAGGTTTTCCTCAATTTGAATCGAGACCTTATAGTTTGTAAAATAAGTCTGATAAATGGAATGTAATCTTTTTTATGTAATTTGTACACTTTACATAGAACATTAACAAACTCTCACTGCAAAATAGAACCAATTAGGTTGGGAAAAGTAAGCCAAATCCCTAGAATACCTTAAAAAACACACCAAAGCTCTCACGTTAAGCACAATTTTATGATGATGGTTTTTCATTTTCTCGGGATTTTTTTTGTTTGTTTGTTTGTTTCATTTTCCACTTTATTCAATACCGAAAGGGTAAGCTGAAGGATGCTCAACAACAGTGAACCAAATAATTAGTCCTTTTTGTCACTCTTGCGTTAAGCGGAGATTGTGGCACTAATTTAATCATTTTTTTTCGCGTGCATTTGTGTGTGTGTGTGTGTGTATGTTTGGGTGTTTAAATCTTTACTCCCGGCTACTGGGATGCTCCGGGAATGGCAAATTGTGACGCGATGATAAAGAACGCCCCTCGATGCAAACCTTCGTCAAATGTTCACAATCTCGCGGTGTAACCCGCGCAGCAAAAGGTAAAATCAAAGGCTAAACATTGCTTGCATAATAATTTTCAATTGGCCGTCGTTGTTAGCGGCGAGCGAAAGACAGAGGAGAGTAAATGAAAGTAAAACAAAACAAAAACTGCGGGGACGATAGGTGCATTAATTGATTTATTATAATAATTTACTGTAGCGTTAAATTACCTCACGTTTTGTTCTCGTCGTAAGGCAGACAGTGCGGCATGATACGGAGATGTTTGCAAAGGTTTTGTTGGTGGAGGCAGAAAAAAAACCGCAACAAAATACACGTTTTAAGTGAGAATGGTGTTGCATATACAGCATACAAACTACTAAACATGCATACTAAACTGAACGCAAAACATTTTAAACGACAGATTAGCGTAACGCGTTGGATTTTATTCAAGTTCAAAAGCAAACCCTCCCATAACGCATGCCGCACGATAATGAAAGTTGAAAGTACGTCGTCTTAGCTCCAACCAGCCAACTCCTGCTCGATACGAGACCGTAGAGCAGCAAACCACGCTGAGGTTAAACTTATGGCTCTGGGGATTGTATCGTCAACAATGTGTTTAGGGAGGTTCGAGCTAATGAAAAGCACTCACCGTTAATCCTAAAACATGAGTTCAATTTCCATCCAGGTGCCCACGGGTTGAATTGGGACATCACGAAGTTTACTAAACCATCCGTCGCTTGCGATAGAATCTTGCCCGGGCTTCTGTTTTTTTTTTTTTGTTCTTCCTAGGCTAGGTATTGTGCAACTTGCTCCCGAATGTAAAAGCCCTTTCCCATCAGCTTTCCTCCACACACTGCTGACGGGTGGGATCATCGCTTTCGGTAAAGTCTCTCGGCATATCAATATCGCTCTTCATCGCCATTAACAGGTAATTCACTTTCGTCCTAGGCATCCTAAGAGGACACCAACTTTGTCTTCTTCTCTAACAGTACCGGTTGGAGCTGTTGTCTTTGGGCGGGATTTTGGGTGGCACGGTTCGTGGAATTATGTCAGTCCGGTTATGCAAACGCTTAACGCATAACTACATCTTTGCGTTCCAGTGTCTGTCACGCAATAGGAGTGTGTAATTCAGACGAATGAACGATGAGAATTATTGGTAGTAATTTAGTCGGTTGGTTTTCTCTCATAGCGGAGGCCGTACCGTCAGGTAAATAAATGAATTTCAGGAAGTGTATCGTTTCATGGCGTACTTCATTACATACAATTCCATTTAGCCAAGCTAGTTTAATCGAAGTTTGTCTTTCGAGGACGCCGGTTATGAAGCAAAATGGGTGAAGATTTTGCGAGTTAGTCTCATGTGATCGTTTCCGTATCGGTTGGGTGGTTAGCCTTAATTAAGCAATTTATCTAGACCGCGAAAATCGTAGAATTATGATAATTAATCAATTTCATTAGATCAACTTACACTAAGCAAACATAAATAATCAATGAAAAAGAAATGAAATCATACAAACAATTTGGAAAATTTTACAAAAATAAGATGAGCTAATATCCTACAAAAATTAAGATGAGTCTTTAAGTTAAATCAAATCGGAGAAGTAAGTTAAACAAGACCTCACAAGGACTTTGTCAATTTTGTTTCCTCTGTCGTTAATTGCGTTAGATGTTAAGGAATAAAAACATCTACATTTTGAATAAAACAGTCTCTAAAAAGATACTTCGTAAACATCAATCTGCACACCAACCTCTAATACAATTGTGCTTAATTGAATATGATTCCTCAAAACTGTGCACCGTCTGAACGCGAGTAGCTTTTGTTTCCGGTTCAAGTGCGGCGTGATCGGAATGAATATTTTTTCTGCAAGATACGACGTACGCATTTCTTATTTCAGCACGATGTTTTCCCTTCGCCCCGGAATTGCTTCGCCGTTCAAGAGCCAACGCCAGGTCCAAGATCATTGGCTCTTCAAATCACTGGAGAGCCATCAAACGCGCTGCTACCATAATTGATCTGCATATTCCCAAAGGCATCGCTCGCCTACTAGCACCCTGCTCAATCCATTTCAATTCATTCGTCGGGACGTGTCGTCTCTTCCGCTCGCCTGCTTTCTTACCTGAAATGGGGTTAGTTCGCAATGGCTGCTCTCGCTCTACCGCTCTCACCCCTCCGAAGGGAGTTCAGAGTGACAGGCCGAGATGACGGGCCGACCGGTGAGGTCAGTGATGATATATCTTTCCGGAGGTTTGTGAAAAGGTCCCAATTTCCCCGATCTAATCGGCCCATGCCGCCCCAGTTTTGAAATCAAAACCCTGTCCTACCCGAGTGCGATAAATATGGTGAATGAATCCTGTGTAGCAGTGAAAGGTAGCGCCCTGGCCGACAAAACACGTGCACACACACGAAATCACGTATTTCACGGAGCAACCGAAGGGTATTTTGCAAAGCGTTGCAGTATTTTGGGCCAAAAGTGTGCACACACGCCTCTCAAAACAAGCGACCACACACATACACGAATGGTGCTGTGGCCAGCGCTTTCACTGTCACGTGCATGAGCGAGGCGAGCCGTATGTGAGAATGAGCAATCTTCTCGCAACCGTTGCACAAAGCACAAACGTACTACACCGGTGTATGGGGCCAGTGCCATTGGAAACCGGAGCAGCATTGAGAAGGATTTTCCTTCTGTCGTTCATTAAAATTCCACCACGTTTCGGAATAAATTTTCATTAGACACACTTGCAGACGGGTCTAGGTCACGTCTGCTTTGCGGCGGCCCACGGTGAAAAGAATGCTAGACGAGCGAACTAGGGTGACGACAGGGCCGGTATGAAATCGGTGGGCTGCGGCATGTACGGTGCAAAAGTGTCAGGTATTATCTTGTTTGCTCGTGCGTAGATGATCCTGCGAAATACTACTCTCCCTGTTTGGCAGGACTTGTCCGCGTATGACCGTGTTTCTGGTGGCTTACATCGGCACGGTGCAACAATTACTTAGGAAATTTTTGACACAGGAAAACCTGCATGCAAGCTTTATGTCAAAAAGAGTCAACTCATGTTTTCAAAATGTCATATTTCTTTACGAATTATGCAATCTTTTGTGTGAAGTGTTTTCTTTTGGCGAGTGAAATGATTTTCATATTCCACCCAAATGATGCGTCTGCTGAAAATCAACCGAATGGTTACTCGTTGTGTGTCTGACTATATTAACTCAAACGTAATTGATATTTGTTTCAGTAGATAACTCTTGAACGCAAGAAATGAATTTTCAAATGCTCACGAATTAAAATGTATCGTATAACGAGACTCTTAGTGTAGAAGATCGGAAATAGTTGGTTGAATTTAATGAGATGGTAAACATGCTTAGAATTTCAGTTTACGCATATTCGTTGCTGGCTTTTGGCAAAATATTGAGAGAATAATTAGCTTATTTGAATCTTTTAGATTAGTAATTCTACAGAATTTATTACAACTCAACCCAACTAAAGCATGCTTCAAAGCTTCTTTGAATGATATTGTTTACGAGACTTTCCTATCAATTTTATCATTAATATTATATTAACTGTCATTGACTCAATACACATCGAATTCCATCTACATCGTCTATGATTGTTTCATATTTTAAGTAACAAGTTAGCAATATAAAAAGAACTGTAACAATCAACGAATGACGGTTTTGTTCCCGTGATTTCAATAGTTCGAGTATTCATTTCGTCAACGGCACGGAAAACATCCGACAGTTTTCCCCTGCATTGCTTCATTTATTTCATTCGCTTCATCTCCTAAATAGCTACTGACAATGGTGTTGCATACAATCGACTTCACGCTGATGATTAATCATTCCCGGCTGAGGTGGTTTTTAGTTGAAAAATTAGACCAATTTGTACACTGTTGATTAATTGAGCCAGTTCATAATACGATGCAATCGGGAAACTTTTTCCATTTTTCAGCACAACGGGTACGGGTTCAAGTTGGTCTTTATCAATATGGTCGGCATCGGTGTTTTTGGTTTGTATTTTAATCAAACGCGTAAAATCTTTGCTGCCTTGGTTTTTTTTTGTCTAGCAAATGTTAGTTGGAAATTGAAATCAATCTTGTCCAGCGAATAAGTTTGTTTTCAATTTATCATATCACATTGGGATGGCAAAGTGGGTATGTAGAAAAATTGTTGCAAATAAAGAAGGAAAAAGGCTGCATAGAAAGTAATAAAGATGGTTAAAAGGAAAAAAAATATTTAAAATATGGAGGCGCATGGTCTCTCATAGACAATTTTGACACGTGAAGGTAATTATATGTGTTTCAGTACTATTTAAAACAAGGAATACTTTATTGAACCATACAAAATCACCAAAGAGTAGTGTAAATATATTACAACGAAGCAGAAGTGACTCTAAAAATCGGAGAACCAATTCAAATGTATCTTGTTTTCTATTACTACAGACATCAGATGAGTAAAATAAATCCTCGCAACTGTCGCTGTTTTGTTTGAAACAACAAACACACACTTGGTACAAGCCCGTTCTCAATTCTCCACAAGGCATAAAAACAAACAAACCACCGGAAACCATGGTCTTTTTACGGAAAAATAGCTACTCAAATTCATCATCACTCTGTCAGGTACAGAAGCTCCTCGCTGTGGCTTTCGGGCGTTCAACGAAACTTTCCAAGATGCCAGCGGCAACAAGCGGCCAAGAAACGGAATAAAACATTCAGTCCCATTTTCAGTTAGCTATGTTGTTGAACTTTTCTGTTGACAGTACTACTTCACGGGAGCGAAAAGTGTACCGATAACTAGGTGCAGTTGAGTGGTGCGTATGTCTCTTTTCAAAGGAGGCATTTTCTATCCCGAAGCGTTGCTTTGATTTATGAAACTTGCTGTGGTATATGTTTCGGTAGAAGCAGAGCACGTGAAGTATGACTATGAGAGGCTTTCCATCATAACATAACAAATGGTTTTGAGTCGGTATAAGATGAAATCAAATTTTCCTTCATCCATTTCTACAGCTTTCAAGTTAAGTTGCAAGTTTATTAGTTTTCGTTTAAACGCCTTATGTGATGATTATAATGTAATACTTGGTCGCTTACAATTTTCGAAAAAAAAATCATATCCATCTTCCCATGCCTTCCGAAACACCGGCATTGCAACATCCAAAACATCTGCACAGACAATAGCGGCGAAGCTACGGAAGCTGCACAAATGGAAGCTTATTATTAGTATTATTGCCTCCCGTACCCACGTACGACGTGAGCCTGCAGCTCGGGCTGTGCGCAGTTCTCATCCGCGGTAAATACCTTGCCTTCATTTACATAATGACCAACGGCATTCAGTGCGTCCAGTCTCTAATTACATTCTTCCGAAACTCGTGCTGGGCGTCTTTTGCCGGGCAGGCAGCAATCGTTAGAAAATTGCGCTTCCATCGGTATCGTCACGGCCGGAACCGAACCGAACCCAGCCAGGTATGAAAATCCGAAACAATGTTACGGTAAGTCGTGCAAAGCTCAAAATTTAATTTCAAAGAGTTTCTTGGCCGTAGATTTTGTTTTCTATCTCTGCCGTTCATCCATACCCTATACCGTGGGGCTGGAATTTGGTGGCACCAGGCAAAAACAAAAAAAAAATGGGCAGTTCGCGGGCCCGAATCTGAGGCATTGATTTATTTTTGTGTTGCTGCTTCCCGTTTTCGGTGAAATTACAGGCTGCTACCGCAAGAATGCTACCACTCAAAGCGTAGAGGAGACGGCTGAGCGTAGAAGAGACGGCTGGAGCATGATGAGCACACCAAGCCAAAAGGTAAGAAGATGAAATGACAAAAGTTTTTGATTGCTTGAAGTTTCCTCTTTCGGGGGGAGGGTTCTTTTGTTCGCTGCGACGGCTAACGGTGGCATTGGCGATAGTCAGGTTTTGATATTCCTCAATGAGCCGTTTTTGGTGGTGTGCTACTGCTGCTGGTTTAATTTGGCCCTGGTGAATGTTTAATTATTAAGGATAGTTATTCGTTTCTTTTGTTCGATGCGGGCGTATGTGACACCAAATGGTTTAGTTGAAACTGAGCCTCTCAGACCTTGGCCTACACGACACGCATACGTCTATAGAGTGTGCAAAGTGGTGAGCAAAGCAGTGTAAAATTATTTGGTCATTTGAAAGGTTGTTTGTGCCTTATCCTTAACATTTTTACAACAGTTTGATGTTTGTTATTGTTTGATTACAACATCAGATAGCTGATGTATTGCACACGATTGAGTGACGCTTGGTGAACACATGGTACATTTCCACCGGTCTATCCTTATCGTGTCTCGTAGCTCCATAACACACCGTATGCAGCATCATGTGAAATGGATTTTGCAGCAGACGAAAAACAAACGAAGGCATTCATGAAATGTACCCAACTGGAAAAGCAGCTTACGCTAGGTTAATTGTCTATTTAAAAGCATATTTTCAGGTGCAGCTTAGACAATATCAGTTGAGGGCTTAAAAAGTACACACATACATCGTTTGAAATTCTGTACGGTGAAGGTAGAAGTAAAGCATTTTTAACTGTAAGAATTTAAAACATCAGTACAGTTTAAGAGAGAGCAAAGAAAAAAAAGAGAGACGACATCATTGAGATGAAACGCGCCCGAAAGCAAAAACCTACGCTTCATAAAATGTGATAAAGACATTCGTTCCTGTTTTAGTCCCGAACACTTTCCACCGTTGTTAGCAACTTAAAGCAGATTATGACGACGTAAATCGTGGCCACAGACGTGAAACAAACAAACGGTTTCGGATTTCTGGTTTACTGCAATCCCTATCAACGAAGAAGTGTCTTTTTCCAGGACCCAAGTTAAGGCGTGTGTGTGTGTGTGTACGGGAGCGTGAAAACCATGGACCAAAAAGCTCTCAAAGTAAAGCTGACGTAAGCGGTGAAGAACGAGGATGGCGAAAGAGATGAATGTGCGAAGATGAATTCTTCGCATCGTGAGTGAACTTGAATAATATTGTTTAGAGGGCAGAATAGTAGCACAAAATAGACCAGCATTCAGCAACGGTTTCATCGATTTGCTGTTATGTTTCATTTTATCATCCGAGAATGTGATTTTGGTTTTGTGTGTGCTTTATCAGTGCAGCTTAATGTAGATTTATAACCACTTTACAACAATTTGATTTGTTCCGATAGCTCACAACGTTGTGTTGTGGTTGAATTTATGAAAATGGAATACGAAGCAATAGAAAGGAAGGAGCATCTTGGCGTGATGGTATCTATGAATTTTTATCTTTTTTGGTGTATGGGTCGTTTATTATTCAAGCAATCGATCGAAATTAAAGAATTCGCATAAATTATGTTCAGTGTTTTTTGCAATTAAATCATTGATACACTTTTGAAAGTATTGAAAAAAGTTAATTGAAGTACTTTTTTTGCAACTTTCAAGTAAATTCATCTACAATTGATTAAACATTCTTATTCAAACTTCGGTCCCGATCACGCTGACCTATTTTCACACCGAAGCAAAACCATAAAATTCGTTAAATTGTTATCGCTTTTGAAATGTCTCCACAAATTACGCCCGGAATCGTCAATCTACCGGGTACCGGGTTCCTAAAGATCGTTTGATTGTGCTAACTGAGCCAGCTCAACACGTTCTCATACCCGTCGTGATCGATTACCGCCGTTCGATTAGAAATAAGTTGACGATGACCAACGGTTTCATTGCTGCTTCTTTTTTTGTTCACGTTCACGACTACCCACCTTCGCGACGACGCTCTGCGGTGACGATACCTATCGGGAGATTTTTCTTCATTTCTCCTCCTCCATTTCAGAGCGATACACGGTAGAACACGCCTTTATCGTGCCTCGCTGATGCGCTGAGCTGCTTTTCATCCTTTCTTACTGCTTCGCCCGCTTCCCGCCATCATCGTCAAACCGAATCATCATGCAGAGCGGAAAAACAATAAATTATTCGGTCCAATTTCATCAATCCTCCATTGATTGACAGGGTGGAAACGAAACGATGAAATTAGGACACACTCATACAAACGCGCGCACACACACACACACACACAATAAAAAAAGCGCACAAAGCATATGGCAAAAGCGATAGGAGACGGCGTTGTGCAGGATAATGTTGGGGTAGCTTACCCGTCTGGTAGCTTTTGGGCAGTTATTTGGACGGAAGGCCCGGGGCCAAATTTCTTCGATTCATCATTCGACCGCAACCGCTGTAACTGCCATGCTTGTGGGAGACTTGTGAAACACCGAAAACGGAAACCGGTGAACTATTGCGGTGATCCGTGA
>KI920285.1:8396-29949 GCA_000473525.2 Anopheles melas | reverse complement strand
AACGAGGTTGTGCATTAAAATTAAAATTAAAAACATAACCTTCAAATCATGGACTCTTCTCACAGGCGCACCAAAAAGTCTCTGAAGCTCTTTGCAAGGAAATGCGAGCTGCTGTCAGAAGTGTTGAAACAGAAAAAAAAACACACACACACTCACTCTAAACAAGACAGTAGAGAGAGTCCTTTGAATTTTGAAATTTAGTTGCAGCGAACAACAACGTACTGCTCCGGTTGCTGCTACTGCATCCTTGCTGTGACAGTTATTTAACCACCGGCCTCGGGCGAGCGAACTGGGCAAGAAAGAGTAAAGCAAAAAGTTGCACAACCACCCCGAAGTGAAAACGGTTCTTTTACTGTGGACAACTCGTTGAATGATTTATGGTTGATTTACATAAGCAAATAGCAACAGTATCGTACGTAAGAACGACAGACGGTTGAGTGGAGCATACAACAACAAAGCCTCCAGCTAGACACACTAGCTTTATGGACAGTCTTCGGACTTAGAACTTTGCATGTGCTTTTTATACGTCTTTTTCAGTTTGGTCAGTTGGGTGTTGTTTTTTTTTGTTTTGATTAATGTTGAAAAAATCATCAACTTCATGATGCAGAAAGTACTACACACGTCTAGTCCCAAGCTAGAAAATGCACTTCTGGCACTTCATCAACGCGGTAGATTTTATTAACCAACTCCCTCAGGTGGTCATGAAAGTTGTTGCTCTTCATTAGACACGACTGTCGTTGTGCGACCTTTCCTCGATGCAAATGTTGGGTGGACTTTGAATTACTTTCAACCAGCATCCGTAATGAAGCTCTTGACGTGCTACGGCGTTATTATACACAACACTTTGTTTGCATTTCCATTAATTAAAATCATGTTGCTCCCCAGTGATACCATTGCAATTGTGCTGGCTGCACTGCACAGAGCAGCTAATGAGTGATAAAGAAGTTAAATAGTTGTGCTAGTTCAGGGTGGAAAAGCCAAAGCAATTTTCTATCCAATTAAAGTGATTGACAGCTTCAATGTGGTGAAAGACGGTCGAATTCCTCATAAAAGCGAAGGAAATCAAATAAAGTCGACAAATTTTCAGTTCTTAATAGCTTATGAAAATTATATGAAAATTTATGCTTATGAAAGAAATTTAAATGAAACGATATGGACTGAAGAAAAGAAGTTTATCTGTGATTTAGTTTCCTGATTAATAACTATAAAATTATTCAAAATTAAAAATCCTGACCGTCCAGAAGATCTAATCTAAAATCCATGCGTATGTCTCCATACACCAGTTGATCTTCTTTTATAAATAAACGAGAAAACATGTTTTGCTAATTCTGTTTTTTGTTGTCACATAGCGCAACACAGGTACTGAACGACCTGTATTAAACCAGAAGGGTTAACGGACACGAAGTGATATAAAAAGAGCGCAGCATAAGATTTGTGGCCTTTTCAAACCACTTGCGGAATCTAGACAATTTTTTTGGCAAACATAAAAATATCGTTTCGGCAAGAAATTATTCCGCGTTGGTGTCATTTTCCTACAGTTTTTGTTATATCATTTCGGGCTAGAAGTAGAACATGTTGTTATGATTTCGATGAATACAAAGCTTATTTAAGTCCAGTTATCTACAAACAATTTTTAATTTTTTAACATAAGTAAATAACTCAATTAATAAGTAGTATTATCAAAGTAAACATTAAGGAAGAAAGTGAAACAAAGTCAAAAAGATCTCCTCAGCAATTTAAACATGATGAGTATAATCTATAAAATTTACCTAATGAAAACATAACACTAGAATATAAAAATTAACACTAAATAAACATTACCGAAGTAAAAATAAGTCTAGGATGTAATGTAACAATCAAATAAAAATGTATTAAGCTTGAACCATAACAATTGATTAAACTATAATAAGGTTTAGAAAAACATATCATTACGATTTAAGTTGAACAACTAAGCCAAAAAATAATCATTCTGATACTTGAACTACAAAATGCTCTCACGACTGCATCGTTTTAAATCATAACGACTGCTACAAACGAATCAGATGTTCTACCTTTTGGACCTTTCCCGTTCAAGAGCTTTCAAAGCTGCTGATGATTTGTATAATTTGTTTTTCGAGTGTTTCCACGAGTGCGCACTTTCTTTTCAGCTGTTTAATCGCTTTAAAATCATTCCACACACACAAGTGGTCAAGACGCACGTTACTGTTCACCATTGTCGCAGCATACAAATTGAAGAATTCACAATAAAAACAAGAGCAAAAGAGGAAAAGGTGGAAAATTAATTTACTACCATCGTTCAGCCACAACAGATTACCCACCCAAAAATGGGGCCAATTTTTAAACGACTTTTTTGTGCCGGTTCCTGGTTTTCCAGCTTTACTTTGTTTATATTTCCCTGCACAACTTTAAAGGTAGTATTCGGATTCGGTAGCTTAAAACGTCAACCACTTTGGAAGTCCTTTCCCTCAGCAAGGACCATTAGGTGACGGAAAAAGGTGATGATAATTTCCGTCCTCTCCACGTTCGTTGGTTGACGGCTGAAATTAGTTTACCCGGAAGGTCGCTTTGGTGTCGGTGTGGATGCTTCGATTCAAATGGCACCACATCCGTAAGTGTCGGCCGACATCTCGTCCAATTTTGAGACATTTGCTTGTTAATGTTTCGAAGCGAATGTTTTGTAAGCAGCCTAATAAGCGAAGAGAGTTTCATTTTGGGTTCAGAGCTAAGCATCATCTAGTTTGAGGCTTGAAAATTATTAAAATTATAATTAATTTACATTCTGCTTTAGAGAAATCCTCTTCCAAAATCAAAAAAAAATCTTATGTGTTATTCAAATAATATCGCGAATAAAATTACAAAAATATAATGTAGCTTTAATGCAAATACTTGTGAGCACTTAAGAACTGTCCTGTCAGCGTTCACTATCCTTGTTGCAAGATGAATTTTTGAAACCACTTTCTTATTCAACTCAACTACTGCAAGCAACACAATGCAAAAATGCCATACCTTCATTTTTATTCCACACCCAACCAATCCAATAAAAGCAGAACATTGTTTCCAAAAGATTGAAACATGATTAAAGTGACCTAGCTTATGTTTCCATTCGATTTAGAAAGATCGAAACATACCGAGCGCTTACTTGCCAGCAGCGTAAAAGTTGATCCATGACCTACGGGACCCCAAGAATGGAAGGGTAGCAAAGTGCCCCGTTTTACTCTTTATCTTTTTTCCCGCGCGAGACGATCTCTGCGCACAGGAGATACATTTACAATGTTTTTTTTTTGCTACAAGATGTTTCCACTTGTGGGAGCTGATAAAAAAGGAAGGCTATAGGTAGCTAGAGATGGGAAAATTGATTTGTAAAACTGAACAAAAGGTAACTGTTTACTTTTGCATAAATAGCTGCAAGTAGTAACTGATCGTCTGATAGTTAGTAAAAAAAACTTGATAATAGTAACTGGTAAGATAAGTTAGTAAAAGTTGTCTATCCAAATTAAAAAAAAACGATGCGGTGGAAAATAGCTAAATAAAAGTAAGTACCTAAAAGTATATTGTTACATGTAAACTGAAAGCTAAAAAGTATGACAAGAGTAGCTTTGTAACTAGGTACTTATTCCTAACAAAGGAGCTGGTGATTTCTACCCAGCTACTACAAAACAATCCCATCTCCAGTTGCAACTCACTTGAGTGTTGCCGGGCCTCAAGCTAGTCCCTGCACGGTCAGTCCACCGTGTAGTAACGTGAAAGCGCGTTGCAAAGAGGGATGGGGCTGGTAACGGATACAGCAAAAGGTTAACTCGTTCCGCAACACAAACTGTCCGGTGCGATTGCGATGGATGGGAAGAAAAATGGCAAACCCCTCCCGAAAAGTATATCCTTTTTATCCTTTCCGAATGACATTTTTTCTCTCCATTTCATTTCGTACTTTTTTATGATTAGTTATTTTCTGCAATCCCCAAACCCTACCCCCTACCATGTCAACCTTAGCTCAACCGGTCTTAGCTCGCTACGGTCTGTGCGGCACAAGGACAAAAGTTGAATTGAATTATTCTATCATTCGCTCTCATTTACCTGACCTTCATTTAATTCACTTTTTCGCAGATTGTAGACGATGCTCTGCTTTGTGGGGAGCTTTTTTCTTCCTTCGCTTCATCTCATTTAAAGGACTCTTGAGTCAAGCATTGAAAATCCGCCACCCAGAGCGGCTCAAGACAGCAAGGGAAAAGCTGATGACAAAAAGGAGTCCTTTACCTGATGTTTCATGCGTTCCATAAGAGTGTTCATTGTTTGATCCATGCAGTAGAAGAGATAGTTACAGAGAGCGAGGAAGAGAGAGAGAGAGAGAGAGAGAGAGAGAGAGAGAGAGAGAGAGAGAGCGAATGAGAGAGAAAGAGAAAGAGAGATGAGTACATAAAGAGAAGAAAAAGGAGAGAGAAAATGCAATGCATGAGATAAAAAGTCACCTAATGTAATTTATTCATATTATCGTGAGAAATTTTCCGACACATTACACCTTACATACCACTCTCGACAAGTCGGTATGCCTCACCCACTAAACGTTAGGTCGTGAATGAAGTTTCTATTGAAAAAATCTTCATTTATTCGAGAGGAATATCAAAAAATAAATGAAACAAATAATACTACTTACTTACTTATCCGGCGCTACAACCGCTTTGCGGTCTTGGCCTGCCTCAGGAGTGTCCGAAACCGCTCACGGTCTCGCGCCTTCGTCATCCAGTCCGTTAACACAAATCACACATGAAACAAATAATAAATAAACAAAAAAAAACAAACATGAACCCATGGCTGTTGAACTTGCAGCGGAAAACTATTAAAAAGCTACCGTGAGAACGATAAATTAACTGCTTTTTGTCGAGCTTTATGACCTCCTTTCGTAATTAATATTTTACTTCTTCCCATCGTAAACTTTTCGCTTTAGTTGTGTCGTTCAGGACTAAACAGATCTACTGCCACCATTACCACTACGCTAAAACAAATAAAATGCCTAAAAGCTTTCACACAACCTTGCCACGGCAAATTCCACACTGACTGGAACACAGCACAACCAAATTGCCACGTAAACACAAGCCTCTCTGGCCGCAGTCCGCTGACTTCCGCACAAAACCCGCAGGGCTATCGGGGACTAACCTTTACTCCACCATCCCAGCTATGTTGCCTTAAGCTTGCTTTAGCTTTCATGTGGAGCTACCACTTCAGTGTTGGGGCTCTCTGTTCACTGTGTACGGGCGCGAACGCTCGTTGCATATTTCCAGTACAAATACCTACTTATCATTTAGATGGGTTGCGGAGAGAACAATTTGTTGCAAATGCAGCGTGCAGTCGGTACAAAGGCACAGAACACCGACTGACACGGGAACGAGTGAGAATGAGGTCGCGAGGCACAACGTGTATGACGAGCTGGGTAATTTAACTCCGCACAGCACAGTCGGTTCGGTTGTTGTTTTCCATGATTTAGGGCAAGGATTTATTGTGCCTGTTGGCTCTCAACAAAGGACGTCTTTGGTGCGATTGTTAAGAAAATGAGTACGAATGCAGCCGGCAAGATGCAAACAAAAATACCATCTTCTAATGCTCACTATTGATCGCACGAAACCCGTTCAGCACGGAATGACTCCGAGAATTGGAGATGCAGCTCAGCACGTATATTGTCGGCCGGCCATCCTTGTCGCTTTTGTTTACGACTTCCCAAACGTTAATAATGCATAAACAGCTCCAACTAACCACCCTCTATTGCTTCCGTTCGTGCAGGATGGAGACCACTCTGGGTAGATACGGTGCGGGAAGGATCGGAAACGGATGCATCCTTCATCGTTCAGGGTTCTAGTTCTACATTTTGCATACCCCGCAAGAGCAGGACGCAGTACGATCGGTGGCAGTGTTGAGGTGAGCAGGTGAATAGTTGGCAATACTCTCGCAGCTTCATCAACCTCAATCCCTTTGGAAACCCGTCCGAACACAAATGGGTTAGTGGTGGCTTCAGTTGGTCACTAGTTTTAGTTGCTAGAATACAAGTGAAAGTTCGCATTGGTTTCAGTTTCCGGTACATGTTTTGCTCAGTGTATGTGTGTAAATGCACCTTTTTGAAAAATGTCTAACTTCCAAGCGTGTTGATTTTTGCTTGAAATAAACTACCATCAAGTTATTCTATTATGATCAAGCTGGAAGGCATGCATATGATGTACGTACAATATGTTCAAGTAATTATTTTATAATGAATTTAATTGTTATTAATAATTTGCATTAGTCGGGGCTTTCACGATACAAGTTAGATTTTTGTATGAAGTTTGATTCTTGGCAGCTGAAATTATGTCAACACTCCATATGTTGTTACGCCCGGTAACAATTTGTTCAGTAGCTAGATAGACTCTTTAAGACTGGCTTTGTGTGTGTTTAATATTTATATCAACCTAGATAATTTTAACCTAAAAAATGTAATAAACGTTAATTCCCCGGAGACTCGATTAGGTTAGCTTATGTATGATTTAGTTTTACTGAACTATAAATGTGAGCCGGTCTCGTGGTACAGTCGTCAACTAGTACGGCTTAACAACATGCCCGTCATGGGTTCAAGCCCCAAATAGACCGTGCTGCCATACGTAGGACTGACTATCCTGCTATGAGGGGTCATCCTAAAAGTCACTGAAAGCCAACCCCACAAGTGGTAGTACAGGCAGGCCTTGACCGACAACGGTTGTTGAGCCAAAATAAGAAGAAGAAGAAAAATAAATGTGAGATTCTGGATAGAGATAAGACTAATGAACAAGGAACGAAACGAGCAAGGATTAAGAACAGCTGGGAAAATATAATGAAAGAGTAGAGTGAGCGAGAAGGAGAGAGAGAGAGAGAGAGAGAGAGAGAGAGAAAAAAAGAAAAAGAGAGAGAGAGAGAGAGAGAGAGAGAGAGAGAGAGAGAGAGAGAGAGAGAGAATGATAGGATTTATATAAAAAGGGGAACGCTGGCAGAGCAGTCAGTTGCGATCGGAGTTTGTTGTAATTAATGCGTCGAATAAAGAAATGTAAAACTTAATTTCGCTGCCTTGTATTTTTTCAATCCTTTTCAAATGATTTTGAAACAATTTGTAACATATTGATGCATATTGTTCCACTGACAGATTGAAGTGTTATTTTTGTAACATGAATCTAAACTAGAATTGTGGAAGACCTTAAACATGATAAGCAACCTTGTCAAATTATTTGACTGCAACAAACTGCAATATTAGCATGGATGAGCCAACCCGATCCAGCAGCGTTACGACAGGCACGTTAGATGGTGTGAGTTAACGCGTATATACACGCATAACGCCTGTCTTAACGCATATATACATAGGGACAGGCACAACGAGCGGCATTCAGTCGCAAGATAAAGAGGCGAAAGAACTCCGCAGGATAAAGCCTCTCTAAACCATACTAACAACAACAACATTCAGTCGCAATAACTCCAGAAAGGCAGTAATAAATTTTTAACTTTGTTTACAACAAACGTTAAAAATATTACTATTTTCACTCTCCTTTCAAAATTTTGCGACAAACCTATTGTTTCTAATTGGAGTGAGAAATAAAAGTTAGTGAATTTTGAATTGCAATTGGACCTTAACTAGACTTACAATAAGTTTCATAATGAAATAATTTTTCTTAGGCATCGTTCTGTCTATCGAGTTAATTTTTTGGAAAGCTTACTTCGCATTTTTTCTGGACATATAATAGCCCATTACTACTAATAGCAACCTCATACCTCAAGTTTTTAAATAAAAATTTGTCTGAGCCTCACATGGCTGCATGCGATTTTTTCTGAGTAAACCGAGCCAACTTCTAGCGAAAAGCGAAATCTATCTAAATGTTAATATGATCAGTTTTCACATAGATCGATATTAGTTCATTTGGATCACGCTGGAATATCTTACAGGAGAGCATTCAATAAGACTGGCTGCATCAAATTGCTTGCAAAAGCTATACATAAGTTATATTATACATATATACAAACAAGTATCTTTCAATTTAGAGCATGTTGCAACGATGTTAATGGACGGGAAAAAATCATACTTTTTTTTGAATAAATAGTGTTTACAGAGGAATTAGATATTTCTAGTGTACTAAGTGCATGAACTAGTGTTTGTCTTTGATACAAAAGAAATATTTATAAAAGAATATGGTTAGAATTATACCAACACACATTTCAAGTAGCTCATCTGTACACATTATCCAATATAGTTTATTCTCATGCCATAATTCATATTCGAATCATGTTATTTAAAGGATATCGGTTACTAATGAAGGTCTAATGAAAAAAAACCCGTTAATGTTTTGACTTGCTAGTATGTTTTAAGACTAAATTCAAGATACAATACGTATACACTAGGTTAGCATAAGGTTTTAAAAGTAAATCAATGTAATTTTAAAGCTACAAATCTCTTGCATTCCTAAATCGGTGTATTTTTTTAGCCACCAGTGTTCTTAAAGATAAACTCTGAAAAAAAGGTTAAATTTTATTAAAAAATATACACACCGAATCGTTTCTGACACACTTTTTCATCCATCATTCTCACTGCATAAAGCTAAAAAAACACACGCCTTATCGTAACGCTTCTCATTCGCTGCTTGTTTTCCTATCCGCTCCCTTAACATCTCAATCGGCCCTTCCTAAGCAAATTGTATTTGGTTATAATTTTCCTATCAAAACCAATATACACACACCAGCTTTACTTGCTGCGTGTGTCCATCCTGAGAAAAATCGACCCACGGGAGCACCCGGTGCCGCAGGAAGGCTCTGTCGGTGTAGGGAGACGCAAATTTGATTACAGTCAACATACCCATCTTACCGTTGTCCGTTCGTCCTTTCGTGCTTCATATTTGCATGCTTCAGTTCAATGGCCAGAGCCAAGCACATCGCTCGTGTCGTGACGCAATGGTTTTCTCGAGTTGGGAAAAATCAGCACCAGCAGCAGTAGATGGGAAGGAACACCGGTTGGTGGGAAAAATATCGTCCATCCATCAGCATTTTGGTGCAAATTTGCTGCCAGCAGTAACGCTTCAACCGTCTGTCCGTTCGATTATTGGGTTCAATTTGTTTATGTTAATAAAATGCTGGCCCGTTTTTGGTTGGGTGTTGGCATGCTTGCCTGGAATCGGTCCGTCGGATTGTTCGAGGTTGTTTTATTTTCCTTCGTTTGACAACAAGCCCACGTCCCATGGGACAGTACGACGGAAATGGGAGCAATCCTCGCAATTGCAGACCGATCGTTGATTACACAGCGAAGGAGAACGTTCCTTGACGGCCTGGGAAAAAACTTTCTCCATCGCCAACACAAAGGAAGTGAACGACAAGGAAATGTACCAACCCATGGTGGGAACAGCTTTCGGGAATTTGGGAACGCAACGTTGAGAACAAAATTAGAACAGACCACAGGGAAAGAATGGAGGAGCTGAAGAAATCGAATTTATGATTTATATTGCGTGAGCCTCAAGCAGCCGATCCTGTCACTTACGATGGAAGAAATAAGGTTCCGTGGGACAAAAGCATGGCAACGTGGGTGGCAGGATGCTTTACTGCTCCACAAACAATTACTCTACCGAGTGATTTTACTTCCGAGTGAGTCGGGAACTGGGGAAAGCATTCAATTTGCAACTAAACTGTGCGAATCGGAAGTTCCGGGAGTGGAATGATGGATGTTGACATTGGGAATTAATTTCAGGGCCATTGGTCGGGTCGTTGTCCAGCAGCATCCTAATTAATTGCACACTCGGGATCGTAATCAAGAAGCAGGAGAAGTGATAATAATAAAATTGTCCTCTCATCTCGATGACGGTGCCAGTGGAATATTTATTCATTTTGGCGCCAGCAAGAATACAGAAATTTTTTGGATGCATTCAACGTTCGTTCCAACACCGTTTCCATTCAACTTTCCATTTAAGCACAAATGATTGTTACAATTCGAGGCAGAATGCGTACAATCATGTCCTGTGTCCTGTGGCGCACGTGGCGGCCGTTGGCTTGTTTGCAGCATCGATGGAAGGAAATGCAAATTTCGTTGGCACTAGCAACTTTTCCCGGGTACAGATTTTAAAACCACAAAAGCTGTTCGAATCTCTACCAGCTTCACCGAAACGGTACACGGAACGGCTTTAGTTTGGGTGGACCAACTTTTGACGAGGGCTGATAGTGACAAGCGTAAATTAAATTTTACTGCCGACGCACCACCATCAGCATACACAGTGCTGCGGGGAAACCCACCAAACTCGGTGCAGAAAGCATTTATTTTGGGTTTGATACTGCTTTTTTATGCTTAACATACTGCGCTGAATGAATTATCGCATTTGAGACCGGATCTGTGGCTGAAGTTGACACGTCCTGTCCAGTTAAAGTGATGTATTTTTTCGTCGAATTGTGAAGTAACAATTGGAATTTATTACGGCATGCATTGTGCGCGAAGTAAATTGAAGTCGTTAAAGCCTTTTATTCATACGTTACTGGCGCGAGCTCGAACAATTGTCAAGAGCTTATTGTTTGAAAACTTACGAGCATGATGATGATGGGATTATCAAGAGCGGTTATATTTCGAACCTATCCAATGAGTCTTTTGTAATATCCAGTTTATAAACTTAATAATATGAATAAGGATCAATGTGTGATTAATTGAAAAAGGTAACTTATTTTTAGTCGTCTAATGTCAGATTTAGATTTAGACGCGTTAGATATTGTGGAGGACAGGCTTAGTTAGATGTATGTTTTTATTATCCTGTATTAGTGCATCTTCCTCAAACCACCATGACCACGCCATGTGTTGTTTTTACTTTCCTGATTCCTGATTCTTCATAGATCTGGATTTTATAGTAATCATTACGATCTACTTTTTTTCTTCTTTTTTATTTATGGTAATACGGCATGCGGCCATGCAGTACGGCATATAATTTGATTGTGTCTTATCTAAAAGTACTTTGAAAACTATGTTGTTCATTTTTTTAAGCATCATTTAATCAATTCTATTGATATCATGGTATGAGACAAATAGAATTTACAATATTCCCTTAAACCAGTTATTTAATACATTGTGATACTCTGGCTTCAAGTAAACTACGTCACGTACATGTTATTGCAAATAATAAAAAGTTTACATTATTTGTATCAGCAACCAGCTTCTTATGAACAATAAATCAGATTCCACAATTAGTGATTGCATTTTCCGTTTCTACTACCAATCTCAGAATTTTGGTTAATCTTTTATTCTAAATCAATTTTATCAGTTTTAGAGTTGTGACATGACAGTTCTTAACGGATATCAATTAAATCAATTGTCAGTTTTAAAACAAACGTATCACGGCTTGAAGTGGATGTACTCAAATTAATAGAATAAGAATGAAAGTAAAAATAAACTTGACGTATTTTTCATACAATATATCTTCTTTTAGTTTGTTAGCAATGTTTTGAAAGTAAGTAAATGTCACCAGTCACAGAAATGGTTTTGTTTCCCGGGCAAACTTTTAGGCGCTTTTACACAGTTGGTTTAGTTAGCCATCTGAACATTTTTCCTGCTCAATTCCACTTAGCAACTTACTACCAGTGACAAACGGGCGCCGGTTCACTTTGAGCATCGCGACCAAAACGTTGTCCACTCGTCGCGCAGGTCATTCGCTAACACGCTAATTTGCTATGCTATACCGTGTTCCGCTGTACTCCACCCGATGCGAACCATTGGAAAGTGAACGAAAACTTTGTGTAGAAAATTAATTGGATCAGCTACAAATTATTACTTCACTTGGGTGCCCCTGGACGCCAAAGTGCTGAACAGCCGGAACCAGCCGGGTGCCGAAGGTCACTCAAGCTTCTTGTGATAGTTTCGGACAGTCGAAAATCGACCCAGTCAACGACAGGCGGGAGTGTAAACAGGATCGTAAATTTTCGCAACAAAACTTTCCTTCATTCTACTCTCAAACTCATCTGTGTGCCGTGTTTCCCTTAAAACATTCCCCTAGGGAGAAAGAGAGAGAAAGAGATACATAGTGAGTGTGTGTGTGTGAGAGAGAGAGGAAAAGAGAGAGAGAGAGTGAAACAAAAAGCGAAGCATCGTAGAACGGAATAATTAAGCGGATATCCTACAAAACTCTTTTCCCTGCACCGGATGTCGTTGGCTTGGTCTTGGGAGAAAAGTAAGCATGAAGCGAGCCTTGAAGCGCACAGTGTCCTCACGGTGACCCGATCTATCAGCCACACTGCTCCGAGTGCTCCAATGTTCGCTTCAAAGTTTCTACTCCAAGTCAAACCTGGCACGTAAAGTAGTCATTCCATCCCTTTTCCCAGGAAAAGCCTCACTCGTTAATAAATTATCACTCAACAGTGGCCAGCAGAGTTAAGCATACTCTTGGCGAATACAGCAACGCTTTTATTTCCCGCTGGAAAATGGAAGCAGAACGCGCCGATACGAAGCAAATTGTTATTTGGCCTACAATAGTAGACAAAATGGAGCCCGGCATTGAAATAGCTGAAAGAGCAGTTCGAAAAAAATAGCAATTTAATTACGCGAACATTAATTACCACACCAACGCAGGTAATGGTTGACGGGTGGTTGCTTTCGGGACAACAAATTAACTGACTTTATGTTCCGTGTTGCCAAGCAGAATTGTAATTAAAATAATTTCTGTTTGTACAGTTCCGGCTATCGACACTGTTGGCTAGGCTTGTGGAATGATATTGCCCAATTACCCAATAGTTGTGAGTTTTGTAGGGAGGACAGGAATTTGATTAGAAACAGATAAAATTCGATTTGTAAATAAGTTCTAAATAGCTGTATGTAGGAAATTTCCGATCATGGTTTGACTCTGATAAAAAAAATCATTTCTTGGTATTTGTGCGCTATTGAAGATGGTTAAACAGTGTAACACATTTTCTGGCTCAATAGATTTTTTATCAACTTTGCGTCTCTTAAATAATCGAATGAGATTGATTCTCATACAAACCCATCCTTGAAGGACGGTCTATTCGGTATTTATAAAGCTAGTAAGCTTGTATAGCCCAATCGTTGCGTGAATAAGGAAAAATAAATATCATGCGTCTTTGCCAGCCACACAAGGAACACATTTGTAGAACAACACACAAAATCCCGGTACCAAAATACTCTTCGCTTGCCTCTATTTGCTTAACACAAATGCCTTTCCCATCCATAAACACTGTCTCCTGTGCGATTGCTTTGTTAGCCGCGCGAAAAGTGCAAACGTTAACATTCATGCAAACTCCAAAGCTAACCGCCACCGCCAACAGGCACGTTCGGTCTGTGTCGCCCCGATTCGCCCCGTTTACCTTATCGATGCAACCCGTTGCATACAATGGCCCCACGGCGGCAGACGTGGCGCGTTGCGTGCGAGATTTTGTGCGCTCGCGGACGTGTAAACATTCGTACGCCGGTTTGGTGGCCACCCTAGTGAGCAAAAATGTTTTCTTAAGCTGCTGGGCTTTTTTCTGATTATGCGAGCAATTCTTTAACACCCTGTCGGTGACGTGGTAAGACTACGTGGTTGAGTGCGGGGTGCGTTTTTTTAACCTGTACTTTCGATTGCGTCGATGTCGATTGGCATCGTCGCGTGCGTTCGGTAGTCGGTGTTCTCTGGGGATGGTGAGATTGAACGGTCCTTCAGCAACCGTCTGATGGAACGGTTTTTAATGTTTGTGCTGTTTGTTTGATTGTTTGAAGAACGTGTGAGTGCCTCTGGTTGCATACTGATGAGCAGCGAGCATACTGGAGAAAGCGATACGTTTGAGCGAAAAAATGGTAAAGGTGAATGTTTGAAAAAATAAGAAAAATTTAAATTGAATTTAATTTCAGAGAAATGAATCATTGTTTTAACAGCTCATACGAACTTTCAACACATATTTTACTACCCAGACCGTAGAAAAAATGTACTCAGGCAAACATAATAATAATATGGGTTGTTAATTCTCCGTTTTCCATCAACTGATAGATAGGAAAATGCTTATTTTATTTGCTGAGCACACCGTAGCAAGAGCGAAGAGTTTTAGTTCTTGTACCAAATCAGATTTGGAAGCCGTTTGCCATGGTACATTTGCGCTATCCCATATATTGGCAGTCCCGTCGCAGGCACAATAGTGCTGAAACCAATAATCACGTACCGGAAGGATGGAGTCGGTAGTTTAGGCTAGAAGGACGGAGTGTCTCGGGAAAGCAGTACCCCGCCTGCCGAAGATATGGTGGTCAATTTTATGACCCCATTCTAAATGGCATCCTTTCCGTTGTGCAGAGCGCAGAGCAGAGCAGTTTGTGTTCCCGGTGCAGCTCACTCTGACTACTGCTGACTCACTCCGTGTTTAAGCGATGGCGGGAGAGTAGGAAACTCAAATGGGGCAGAAAGCTATCTTCCCGCACATACATACAGGCGGAGGTCACAGGAATCGAGAATCAAATTGAGCAAGCACCCAGTCGCTTGAACGCTACAGTCGGTTCGCTTTTCTTTATGTCGAAACACATAAAAACATCCTGTTTTTGGCTGGACGGACGCAGCACTAATGTGTAAATATTTTTCCTATTACCGCAACGGGCGATGGACTCATAAAAGCGCAACTATCACATCACAGCGGTAGAATGGTGCCGATGATGGTGATGGCGTTTTGTCTGGTGATAAACGTACTGAAGATGACCCTCCCAATGGCCAAAGATGGTTGCTGGCTAGTTTGATAATCGATTTTATTGTCAGTGTATGGGGTTAACATACAGTTTTGTAAAAGCTGTGATCTAGACATCTTTAGCAACACCGGTGAGGTGGGGTTTGGATGTTATTTAGTCTTAGGTTAATGTATAGTGAATTTTTTTTCAAATAACAAAATCAAACAAAAACATTTATTTTACCAAGCAAATCCAATCCAAAATTCCTGTCAAGAAAACTGGATACAACGTTTGCAATAAACCAGCTTCTTTGAGCTAAAGTGAATATTCATCATATTATATTGAAGTGGTAGTACAAGTAGTAGCAATTTTAAAGTAACGATATATGTTTAGAGTTCTACTTTTTTTAACACATTTCCAGCAATAAATATTAATTATAAATTTTCACCAACATTGTCGTTGCTGGTTAATTCATGGTAGAGGTGTGGGAATTTTATTGCATGAAAATATTCAATTGACGATTGTGAAATGTTTCGCTGCCCGCATATAAAAAAAACTCAAAAAAAAACAGCAGGGAATTGCAAAATTAATAAGCTTAACTCTTTCATTTCCGTAAAATTCAGTATGGAGCTATGCAAATAGGGCTACTTAGCTTGAAAGGAAATCAATTCGTTTCTACCATGCGTACCTATTATCTGCCCAATTTAAATCACATTGTCTCTGATCCTGATTAAACTGAAGCTTCGCTGGCTCATCATGGTGGAAACACAGTTGATGATGTATGGACGTTGCTGGAAAAACAAATTCCTTTTATTTTCACCAATTTCCCGTGGTTTTCAACGTATTTCGATCAACTAGTCATTCCATCAATCTATTTTTTTCGTTTGCACTGGGCTTCACAAAAGCGCAATATAAACCCACCATCTAATGTCCAGTAGGATGGTTCAATGCGACCGTTTATCGGCTCTTTTCCTTTCAACTGCTTCGGTCCTCGGGTCCTTGGGATCAAATCAACTCTGCGAAGTTTGGTAATAAATAGATGCCACTGGATGAAAGTGCATGGGAGCAATAAATATCAGCACAACCTGCTAGCAATATCTTCTCATTTCTCCGCTTCTAATAGTTTCATGGCATCGCAGGATTGTGACACTTTTCGTGACAATTGGAAATTCGTTCGTTTATATTTCCGGTGCACAAGAAGGGCGGCATAATTCGAAAACTGCCGTGGGATTACATCTATGTTTGTTGCAATTTAAATCTTCGAACTATTACTGTACATAGAACTATCTAGCATAAGTGCAGTTCCTACATAGCAACCTGGCAACATGAATTCGTACCCCCCGCGCTCTACTACTACTAATCTACTTGAATTTGTTTCAACGTGTTCGCATTCCTTTGACCGACGATATGCAGTAGATGCACTAAACACCGTTTTGAAAGCTGTCTTGGATAGTGTGAATCATAAACTCCTTGAAAAGAATCTGTTGCCCATTGGTTTCTCATATGACACAGTTGCATGGATTAAGTCATTCTTATCAAATCGTCGATACAGAGTTAAAATTTATAACGTTGTGTCTGATGAATTTGCGTTGTGCATAGGGCCGTTGTTGCTCTTGCTGTTCATCAACGATTTGACCACGTGCGTTGCAAACACTGGTCTGATGTATGCTGACGGTATTAAACTGTTTATGCCTGTTGAAACCCCAGGATGATTGTTATTCATTATAACAGTTCATTTACTCTATTAATTATTGGTGCGATGATAATGATTCTAGAACTTGCATTTGACAAATGCTTCATTATGACGTTTCACAGATTATATCACCCGACTAGATTCCTCTCTGGCAGGTAGGGCGTTATTGCGTCGGAAATATGTTTATGATTTAGGTGTGACTTTGGATCAAAGCTTAACGTTTCACTTGCACCTTTACAGTAAGGGTTTTAATTTTTTATGGTTCATTTAATGTCAATTTCGCGAATGCAATGATCTATTTTGCCGAATATATTTGTTTGTTTATTTTGTTCGCTCATGAGTTGAGCTATTTGAGAGCTATTTTATTCAAATGCTATTTGGGTAAACAAGTTAGAATCTGTTCAACGCAAATTTAATAGACTAGCTGAGAATTTTTCAACTTTAAGAGGAGTTATATAGAGACCGTTACTTGATACCAGGCCTCCAACCGCTTCAACATCGCCGCAAAGTTAATCAAAGTGTTTTTGTCAGTAAATTGTTAAATAATTAATTGAATGAACGTTTTCTACTAGGAAAGCTTAACATTTCCGCACCTGTTTGAAGCCTTCGATTGCACAGCTAACTGAATACCTTACCAAGACGCACACTATATGGAACTAGCGATCCTATTTTATCAATGTCATCAATGTCAATCATCATTTATCAATATCAATGATCGGCTGAACTGATCATTTTGATTTCATCCTCTCGATTGTGTCGTATAAGAGGACTGCTTTGTACACTAGTGCTCAAATAATCTAACTAATCGAACTTTAACACAAATATGTTAAATGCCTGATAATTACATGAAATAAGTAAATGATCGATCGCCAAAAATCCAACAAAGAGCTTGTTACATTTTTCATGCACTTTTTGGATGAGTAGAAAGAGCTAAAACTGAACCGACTATCGATCTGCTTTGCGACACGGTGCTTAATCGATTGGGTTGAAGGTTTGAAAATTTGGGAGGTTATTATTCAAATAGTTCGGAATTTAGGTCACCAAAGCTACTTTCAAGTTACGAAACAACCGCCACCAATTTAGGACTGTAAAAAAAAATCATCCCTCCTGTTCACGAAGTCAATGTCCCGGTCGGACGTAATTGGAACGAAGATGAAACAGTCGGCGAAAAGCTTCAATTGTAAATGAAGGGTGGATGAAGCGCTCTAACCAAATCCCTTTCGCTCCACACACATCCTGAACATCAACACAATTTTCTTGTGAAACGTAGCATATCTGCAACACAACGGCACAGCGAAAAAAGCAACAGAGCAACTATCGGAAAACAACAGCACTGCAACGGGTACTGCAAAACAACTGCAGCATCCGTACATTGCTGGCTCGGTGAAACTGTCCCAACGTGTTGTTGTCTTCTTTTTGTCATCAGCATTCTATCGCACTCGCAAGCTAATTTGTGTCGCGATGCGAACTGGCTTTGCTGTCCGTTGTTTTTGATGCAGTAGGGTAGTTTAAATTTTTTGTAGCTTTCTTCATTTTTGGGAACTAAGAACGTCTGCCGTGAGTGTTTACTTGGAATTGGACTACGCTAACGTGTCACAATCTTTGTGCGTGGATATAGTAACACAACATTTAAACAATTTTTTCGCAATGAAATTACTGAGTTATAAATAATGCACTTTTTAAAGAAAAAATGACTCCACATCCCAAATGAAATATTCTAGAAAGGAGTACAAATGCTGTATTCCATGCACCTAAAGCAAGGCTTTCAAGTTTTTGTTCTTGCATTAGAGAACCAATTTCCATTTTGATTTCTAATTGTTTGAACGAATGCCAATTTGTTGGTCGCCTTATATTTTAGCCAAACAGAACCTTTGTCCGTATTAAAAAAAAAGCAGTGATATAATGTTGCAAGATAAAAGTGATGCTATAAACTACATCGGAAAAATATTGTTTTCTTCTCGCTAAAATTTTATATATTAACGGAAGGACAGTCCGATATCGTCGCACTTACAAATAATACTTGAAGAGTATGGAAAATAAATTATACGTTATGTGACTGACAAATGATTTTAACGATAATCATGATTACATGAACTCAATTTTAACGCGTAATTCTGAACAGTAATCAAATTAAGACTTGCATGTCGGTAAAATGTATCATGAGAAAACTTTGTCTCCTCAAAAACAAAAAACGATTGTTTCATAACGAAAGTAAAATGTTTTCATTAATGGATGGTACAGTTGCATTGGAATTTATTTTCGGTTTAATTTTTTGTTATGGTGACCCTATATGAAAACATATCAAAATATATAAAATTAATTCAAACCTCGTATGAACCATATTTGTCTAATGCAGGGGCCTCCAACCTTTTCACCTCGCGGTTCAAAACTAACTATGTTGAGGGCACTTTGACGCTACCTTAAACTGATGAGTGAACGTTTAAATCTCGTTTTTATAACAAAATACTAACGACACTTGTACAGCTTCGTGTTACTAAAGCTTGATTTTTGTCTAAGAAAAGAGAATAATACAATTGTATTTGAAAAAGTAAAAATAACGTAATATTTATGTTAACTCTGGCAAAGTCATCCTGGGCTGCATTATAAGCTCTTGAGGGCCGCATGCGGCCCGCGTGTCGTAGTTTGGAGACACCTGGTCTAATGGAACCATCTTGGTCGACTGTAAGTTTTGAGGCAAATTGTGCGTTGATATTAGTACTATGTTTAAACTATTATTGCATATATATCATGGAAAAGATATTCCACATCAATGACAGTTTTTTTACGTTAAACTTGGATTCTTCTGGCACTTCAACAAATCAAGTAAAACGTCAAAAGGCTTTCGGCGTTAGATGTTGTCCGTTTTTTTTTAATTATCTCACCGCAAGCTGTAAAAACTACGCCGACACCGTGTCATGTGCAGGTAGTGTAAGCGAAAAGCAACTACAAGCAAAAAAATGCGTCTGCATCCACGACACGCACAACCACAAGGAAAAGGACGTCTGCATACCTCTTCGCAAGGAACATAGGGCTGGGTGCGCTGTAATTACTCGTGCCGGTATGGTCCGCTTGGATGCATTTTTCACCGTCACCACGCAAACTCTTGTACACCAAGCTGAGCAGATAACGAACTTCACGCCGGTAAGTCTGGAGGATCGTGCGGTTAACCCGATGGCTAATTCATTCCATTCGTTTCTGCTGACTTTGGGGAAAAAATACGTTTCCTCTTCTGCAGCACTGACCAACGAGCTTTTTGCCAAGATGGGTACACGATGGCATGTGTTTGGGCGAGTCTGGGTCGTGCGAAACTAATGTAACACGAGTGACAACACACACTGCATTGGGAGGGAAGCGAAAACACTCACACGAAGAAGCAGCACATAACCACACCCAAAGCCCAACAACATGAAAACTCTAATTTGCAGCATTCTGCTCCGTTTGATTAAACTTTCACACACTCTTCCATACTTCGGTTGGCTCGTTTGGTTGGCTTTGGTTTTTGTTTACCGTGCAAAAGTATTGCACACTAAAAAAATCCAAGGATTTTTTTAAATGAGATTTTTTCTTTAAAATAAACTGCAGCCACAACCGAATTGATCGAACTGTGGAAAAATTTGTCCGATAATGCTTTTCCCTGTGCACACAATTTTCCTTACATTGCACACGTTTCACGCTTTTGTGGGTGGTTTGGTTAAGCTTATCTTCTCTGTTGGGGTGTGCAACTACGAAAATAGGGAAAGTTTTTCCCCCATCATCCTAGCAAAAAACGGCATAGTGCCTTCAACGAGACGAACCCATCGAATAGAGATGGGTTTATGGTCTTGAAGTTCGCGTCTACTGTTCGTGTTTTGTAGAGGTTCGGCAACTGTACAGAACAAGCTGATTGGTTTTCCATTTATCCGCCTGGCAACACAAACTGACCCACGAAAACGAGCCGAAACTTTTCCTTTGCTGTAAAATAATCGGTCCGATCATGTTTTTTCCCCGTATCAACACGTCTTTCACTTTCCCTTTGCCACCAGTCTCGAGCCAATTCTGACCATCAGTTTTTGAAATTTGTTGGCGCAAAACTTTTTATTAAACGCTCTTTGCACAATTAAAAGAGTAATCTATCAGGCATGCATGTTGAAAGAATGGTAGCAACATAAAAAAAGAACAGAAATTCGTTCGATTCCCCAACACTTGCTTCCATCTCAGCGCAACAAACGAATGCTGTGAAGTGCACGGTTAGTGTTTAATCGATGAGGATGGCCGGGCGACGACACACTTGTCGGAATGGAACAGAAACTTTATCGTACTGCTGTTGGCAAGCGAAAAACGGGGATTGGGGGAATTGTAACATGGGTTAAGCTAACTGTTTTTTGCAACTGTCCATTGATTATCGCATTTGTAGAGTATGAGATATTCAATCAACACGATAAGCATCCAAACTACTTGCTGCAGAATAGGTATGCTAATCAAATGGTTTTTGGATAACGATTTTCGTAGAAGGTTGGAATAAGCACATACAAGTTGGACATACAAGAGGAAGGAGAATCGTACCAACGGGTGTATAAAAGTAAAGTCCAAGCTATTGTAGAAGCATTTCAAAATTAAACTGTCGGAGCTGTACACATCGGAGCGCATTGAAGCGATCCAATCGTCAACTCGTGCGACCCAATAACATGCCCGTTATGGGTTCAAGCTTAGAATGGACCGTCCCGCCGTAGCAAGGATTGACTAGTCGGCTGCGTCGTATTGAATTAAGTCCCGAAAGCCTGCATAGGCCAGCATGTCCGCATAGGACGTTACGCCAAATACAAGAAGTACATTTTTCTAAACATTAGTGCTAATTTGTAATACAATTATGTTGTTTAGCAAAGAATAAAAGTTTATCTTTGCTCCGCAGCCAAATTCAACACGAAACATGGGTTATTCATTGAGTTATTAGCAGATTTGACTGAGCAGGTTCAACTGCTAATAACTCAATGAATAATCAATTTTTTGGCTAGAATGCTACGGCGGAGTAAAGATAAACTTCTATTCTTTGCTAAACTTCTTTAAACAACATAATTGTCTCACAAATCAGCACTATAAGCCCAAAAACTTAATTTTGAAAAAATATAAACATCGCGGACGGTTCCAGCTAACATCCCCTGTGAAAAGACTTCATATAATGGATGAAAATGAATGCGGCGGAATAGAAAATTATTTCGGGCCAAATGCAGTACCACGTCAGAACATAAAAACGTCTC
>KI920284.1:8027-21700 GCA_000473525.2 Anopheles melas | reverse complement strand
GTAGCAAACCAGCACGCGTCCATCCCCCATCACCCTGAGTTTGGGTTCGCAACCTTTTGTCGCTTCTATCACTTTTCCCACTGCGCCACGGGTCGGCATTTGTTGGCTGGTTTTTTGTGTGCACGGTTCTCCTCCTTCTTCCATAAAACGTTACATTTTTCCCCTTGTTCTGTGGGAACAGAAAGGGAGACGAGTTGGAAGGGACGGGGGGTCTATTTTGAGCTGAATTGTGATACAATCTGTATCACCCTCGCCGTGTCCCTCAACAAATCGGTTGCATTGTCACCGCTGACGAGCTTATGAAACGTGCACGCGCTACAAAGCAAACGCTCGGGGGCGAAGCTTCGATGGAGGTGGCATTTTTATAGCATTCTTCGCCTCATACCGCAACCCGTTTGCCCGTCATTCTATTTGCAGCGCGTTCCGCTCACAGTCGGGTCTAGCGATGACGTTTACTTTCGTATATTTATTTATTTATTTATATCAGGCTCAACTCAATTTCGCTCCACTGGTTACGTTTTACGGCTCGACTGGTCACTGGGACTATCTCCCCTTTTTTGTTTGCTGGCAGCTCTCCCCCTGTCTCTTTCTCTCGGCAAGCGCTAAAAACAAACAGATCGCTCTGGAGAGCCCGGTGGTGCTATCGACAATGGTCGAGCCATCCTCCACCACCAGCTCCCGGTAAACAGGGAACGATTTTCATTTTAGCATGCCATGGGAAAGCTTTTCGAGTGCAGCCTTTTCCTTCGCTTCGTGGTTTTTGTACGTTTGAGGCAACCAGAACGCTTTTCGTACTATCTAGCGGGCGTCGTCCCTCGTTTTGCTTGTGTTTTGTACTCCCTCCAGCCTTCTGCAGACCTCCCACCGCCAGTTCATTTCTCAGCCGATGCGATCATTCGATATTCTGATGTGGACACATTTTTATCACTCTTTTATTTTATTGCCCCAGCATGGCGTCCGGGGGCCACTGTGGGCTGAATGAATAACTTTCACCCGCCCGTTTTCTTCTGCTTCTTCTCAGCCGACCAAAACCAGTTCCCCTTTCTGCCAACCAGGGCGACCTTGTTTCGCGAAAGCGGTCCCACCCACCAAACGGTGCGGGCTGGTCGCTGGGCCAAACCGATGATAGCCAGCTTTTGACAAATAATCTTGCCCCATGGGCGGTAAAGCAACTGAACTGAAGGTCCTTTGTCGGCAGCTATTGTGTGTATGTGTGTGGCTGTGTGTACGGCACGTTGATTGAGAGAAGTAGTGAACAAAAAAAAAAGGAAGAAATGAGAAAAGATGACACACTTGATTGTTCCATAACATTAGGGGAGCGTAGAACGCTCACCGATTTTCCATTTCCATTTCCACACTTGCGACCCAAAAAAGCGGAACGCACAAGCCGGGAAGATTTGATCTTTGAAGCTGTGTGGAGATTTTTTTTTCTTGGTGTTTTTTTTTCTTGACGTGATAGCAAAGGGATTTTTGTATCTGCATGGTTTCAATAAGCGATGAAGGATCGTCAGCTGTGTCGAAAGCTGTTGTTTCATATTGAAACTGTAGAAAAGAAATGCGATGCTCCACAATGTCGTCCGTCACGTTTCGCGCACAATATGGTACATGTCTTTATTGTGGGATCGATCAATCAGCGCGATGGAGTTATGATGATGCAACTAAGAAATGGATGTTAATTGCTTAATCTTTCAACCCTTGGCCGTCAATTATGATGTATGATGTTAACGATATTTTCTAAATGAAATAAAGCATACAAAACTTCCAAAAATAAACTAATACAGCTACTAACTTTCCTATCCAGCCAGATCATCATGACGGCTTACAAAAGGGTGTGAAGTGGCACGGCCGCGAATGATAAGAAAAATCCGACCGTTTTCACGACCGCTTGTTTATTCTCTCTCTTTCTCCTGTCTCTTTTTGCCACCGTACTCTGGGAACCGTCCCTCTTCCCCCGCCCGCAAGAAGTCGTAAATAGAGCACCATAAAATCTTAATTTAGCTCAATTTTTCTTTGGCGCAAATGCCTCCGACTGCCTGCTTGACCGAAAAGCGGACGATACGCACGCCCAGCCTCGCTGGCACACGGTGGGTCCCTTGTTTTAATGAGATAAGTTATCAAACTAATTTCCCCCTTCGTCTTAGCCTTGCACACATGGTGCTGCCTTTCGTGCTGCGGTTGGCTTCAACGTTTTGTGAGTCTTTTTTGTTTGTTACAAAATTGCAATACTGAGTCCGCCTTTTTTCATCGCAAGAGAGCAGAAGTAAGTGTGAGTAAGGCTTATAAAATGGTGCACAACGGAAGCGCTCAAGGATGTGTATGGGTTACAAGCCACAGTGGACAATAATCCAGGCAGTTCAAATATTTAAGCACAATACACCACACCTTAACAATCGGTTGAATACACAAAACGGTGTTTGGGTAGGAGTTTCAGTGTTTCGAAATAGGATTACAAGCCGGGTTAAATTCTAAGCTGGCCCCGCCTGGTTTCGGGCTGCATGCACCTTCCTCCCCGACAAACAATAAATAGTTCTCCGAATAATGCGCTACCCCTGCCGTAGTGTCCGTAAGCCTAAAATGCAACACGAAAGCATTGCAATCCCAACACGAAACCCAACGGAAGGCGTGTGAGTGCGGTGCACTGGATGGTTTCCCATTTCCAACCACAATCTTATTAGCTGCATGGTTTAAAGTATTTAACCCCAAGGGGAACCCATGCGTTGGAATGGCTACGCACCGGCATGCCTGAGACATTCAGCTCTGATTTTGATTGCCGTGAGACAAAGGGCAAGAGGGGGGAAAAAGAAACATTAAGTATCTCTAATCTGCTTACCTACTCAGACACTTCAATCAATCGCCCAGTTGATCGTACCGAGAAGTGATCATTGGTGATTGTACGAACTCCCTGTTCTTGGACCGGTTCTGATTAGAAGTTATCATGCATAAACGACAATCTGATGACGCTTAATGTGGCGAGTCCATAAGTCGTTGGGGCCTGGTCGTCAGTGCACGTCGGAAGCTAATTGAATCGAATAACTAGCAATTAGGGCGGTCAGGTGGAAACGGTTCGTCACGGAGCACACAGAGAAAGAGCAAATGAAAGAAAGCGAGTAGCTGTACTATTCTTTCTTTTTTTGTCGTTGCACTATTCCCACTACCAACTCGACTGAGATAGTTCAACTTCAGGAAGGACTGCTCAAAATACCTCCTTCGTTCGTGTCCCATGGGGGGAGTGGTTGTGGGAGCTTTGGTGCTGAGAGAGGAATCTGGTCGATTAATGAATTCCCTTAAGTTCATCAGTCTCGAACTGATGGTTTTGACAAATAATCAGCACAGTACAAAAATGTCACTTGGAAGGAAAGCACAAAGCACAAGCTCTAACCTCAACCTAACCCTCCCCTCCTTTCCCACAGCACTTTTGAGCAAGTTGAGGGTGAAGTACGTCCAAATGGCCGGAGGACAGCCGGCAGAGTGCGGCAGAGACAGCAACCGGATGGAATGTGCTTGTGGGATGCCATAAATTTAATTACCGTACAGATCATAAGCTACCGTGCCGGAGCGCCAGAGCCGGGAAGTAGTAGTGTGTGGGGCGATGGGTGTAAGAGTTATGATTGTGAAAATAACTTTCAACCATTCTGTCTGTCCCTGCCCGCTCCATGTTCCCCCCTTTTTGGCCGGGCTTTAAATAGCGTAAAACAACGGAACTGACTGCACGACTCACAATATATTGAGTCGTGGGCAACGCAGAAGGACTACACACTGGACTGCACACTGGACTACACGCAGAAAGAAAAACCTCTGCCCTGCTCGGGCAGGCCTGGGAAAACTTTGACTATACTCGGTGCTCGGTCCACGTGGTGGTTGAAACGACGGGCTGAATGAGGCTGATGCGGTGCACGAGCGGAACCATCCTGTGTGCCCCTGTGTTTGACATGTTTTCCGCTCGACCAGACCCAGTCCACTGCGTGCTTTTGTTCTTTCGCTCCGCTGAACCGGTGGGGCTGGGGACGGATAGTTTTGGCCCGAACTCGACTGCGTCAGCTAGATTTTTGTAAGCATGTGTGTCTGTGTGTGTCTGTGTGTGTGTGGGTTGATTCTTGGTATCGGCGATGGTGTCCACTTTCTTCTGCACGTTTCAGCTGTTCTTTTATCTGCTAACGCACCGTGACAGGCAACCGGTTCGGTTGAATCAATGCTGTGTGTGTGTCGTGCGCAACTGCATGGGTTGAGCTGTAGATGGGTGCTTTTTTTTTTGTTCACTGCTACCGTTGTGGACTGTTACAGCATCAAATGTGGGACATTGCTGACCTTTTCTTGAGAAATATTTTAAACGCTTAAGCGAAGAACAAAGAACGCTTCTCGGAAGCAAGTTTAGAGTTTGTTTGGTTTTGTTGTTGTAGATTAGCAAATAAAGTAGAACTGTTTTAAAACAAATTGAGGAAGTCAATTATTCTTACGCCAGTTACTAGTCAAACTGTTCGACTCTGACATAGGAGGTGCAACACGCAATATTGTGGCAATATTGGTTTGAAAAACGTTCTCTACTCAAACACGTTAAAAACGACTGTGTAATGCAGATGTGTCGAACTCAGCATTACTCGGTGGACCACTGTTTAAACCGTACAGCCAAAATGGTGTTTCATTTCAAATATGGATTATATTAATCGATAGCTTCAAATCTTCGCGGGCTGCATACAACACAGGATTTAAAACAAATTAGATAATAAGGAATTAGATAGTTTTTTGCCCATATGCTTGATTTTTTATACTGCAAGCGATATATTATAGTTTCATTACTATATACTATAATTACTATAATTAGTTCAAGGATGAGTCTGATTGTAACGATATATAAAACGAAATTCGCTATACAAAAACACAACAAAATTGATGTAATAAAATTAAAACACGTTTTTAATCAATAATAATAATGGAATGGAAACAAAACGATAGCTACCTTAACACGAGCGGGTTGTTTCATCACTCATCATAGTCAACGTTTGAATTAAAGTAAATCTCACATGTAAGCTAAGTTTTGTTTTGAGTGCATTAAAAACGATTTTAATTTATTATTATTTTTTAACAAGAGTATAAGCTTTTGACAAATTATAGTCTAGTACACAAATAGTTTGAACTCTATGAAGAAATAGTATTAGTTAGTATTAAGGAGAATCGGCTTTGGCCCAATAAGAACAGAAATAAAAACAAAGATCCAATAGCCAGCTATTCCAACCAAATGATCTGATTATAACACACCAACTAAATATGGGACGAAAGCAAAAAACTTCGGCAAACAACCTCAAAACCTTGATGAATCCTGTAACAGCATTTTACTCATGTTTCAAGGCTTTTAAATGAAATAGTACTCTAAACAGTGTGTAACTGTTCATTAAAAATAAGTAAATAATTGAATTAAAAATGTATTTAGCTCAAAGATAAGCAATATACCTGTTTGTTGCTTTTTGAATTAAAGTTTTAGAGATCAGTCATTTTAAAATGTTCTTTTATGGATAGTTTATATACATTTAAAACAAAACAGCACAACTAAAAATAATGACTATAACATGAATTTAAGATTTAAGAGTTTGTTCAATTCGGTTTTAATGGTTTAATTTGGAAACAACTTGACCTGACTTGACCAGAGCTTAACAATTTGCTGCTTTTAGCAAGAACATTGAAGGTGTAGTCATACAGTTACACTATTATCCCTTACAAAGCTTCAACTTTAATGGATCATCAAAAAAACCTTACACTAACCTCATTGCATCGCCGGCGATTAGGCATCGTCCACGTTCCATTCAACGTTGCAAGCTAAAATGCATTCCCTGCCACTGAGTACGGTTCGAAGAATGCCGGATCGGATTTATACCTTAACCCGATCCAGCTTTGCAAAACCTCCAACCACGCTCGAAGCATTACCCAGCATACGCTTAGCCATCCGACCTGGACTCCCACCCAGCTACCCACTCACCCCCAGGCTCGACACAAATCCGCACCCGCAAGGCGGAGCGGCCGGCCGCTGGGATGGAATGGAAAGCGAAATAAAGTTTACATTTATAACTGTCGTATTATCCGAACGTCGCGTGTGTCATTCGATTCGAATTTATACGTGCGATTACAGGCTCGAGTCGCCCCGGGGTGGGATTTCGTCCGAACATGGGTTTCGAGCCTTCGATGCTTCACGCTTGGTACGACGCTTGGTGTGTCTGTTTCTGTCAGGGTGTATGTGTGTGTTTGTGTGTGTGTGAGGGCTTTCGGGTGTTGGCTTTTAAAATTCCCAATCCAACCAATGCTCACAAATCGCCTCCTGCGCGCGATGCGAACGCACCATTCCGTACGAGGACGATTGGGTAGGGGCGTCTGGTGGAAAGAAACAAACGCTAAACGGAAGTGGTTTTAAGCGCTGGTACGGCCGTGGTGCGGCCGATTTCCGTACGGTTACGGTTTTGGTACGGTTGCGCGACGAAAAGCGAACGACAACCGTTGAACGACGACGGTGACGACGACAACGGCACCGGGCTTGGTAGATGCGACGGTTGAAGACGATCGGGAAAGTGCCGGGTTTTGCAAAGGGGGGAAACCCCGAAGGCCAGGGGTCGCTGCTAGGATCTGCACCGATAGTGTGGATTATGGTTGACACTCGTAAAGTTGCCATTTTCGGAAAACTAGGGACTAGCGGGGTGAGCGTGCCTACGCTTCATTCGAATCCCTCGGGGCAGGCCGTTCATTCGGTCGGTCGTATGGATTACAGGCGATTGCAGACAGTGAGAACCCGGTCGGCTTGTAAAACTCTGGTCCCTGGGCTGAGGCGAATTCTCCCTAACCTGAGGTTATCGGATGGATTGCTAATGGGATCATCCAGTGCAGCTTGGCTTTGGTTGTTGGAACCTGTTTCCAGACCCCACAAGGAAGGCGCCTTGCCCCGACCGCAACTACAAAACGTGCTCGCGTTTCGCTATCGACGTAACACGATCTTACGCGGCAGCGGGCTTGGCAAGATTGAACAACAGATTGTAAACTTTTAATGAGATATAGAAAGGATTAAAACTTGTGCAAGTGCGCGCAGCGAGCCGGATCTCTTTCGCATTCTTGCCCCGCGCGGCTGCCGGAAGGAAGTGGCTGCAGCAGCGCAATGAAGGGTATTTAATGAGGCACACTTTTCTTGTTGTGCAGGATCTTTCTGACCAACTTGTAGCGTCTTCACGGATGAAACCCGTCCAACAGGCCGTTTCGAGGGATTGGTTACGGAGCGTTTTGGAGTGCTCGATTTGGGTAAAGGGTTTATGAAACAGCGTTTATTGCTCGTCTCGAAGCATCTTTTCAAGTCTGTTGGTGGTCGCCATTTAAAGATTTTAGATTGTTTTTCTCGTTTCAAAATGGATCTGTAGGCAAGGCGAAATACTGTTGCAGAAGTTTTGTGGCAACGATCAGCGTCTTGTATGAGAAGAGGTTTTTTTGAATGATATTTTATTTAATTTACTTTTTCACGAGAAAAACAGAAATCTTTTTTGTTCAACATTTAGGACACACTAATGAGATCAAAACAACAAGTGCTTTAAGTATAGATTTTAAAACCTTAGCTTAATTCGCATGTTTTTTGCATTGAGTAATGCTCTGACCTAATTCAGAGCTTCATAATAAGTTAAGTATGTTTTACATTTTTGTATTTAGTTACACAATATTTTGGATGTATTATTTACAATATGTTACAACAGATAAGCAAAAAATTTAAAGATTATTTTTTAAATGTCTGGAGAATGAGGATGTGAAAACATCTATTATTAGGTAAAAGAAGCTTAGAAAATGTTGAATTATTTATAACATAAATGAAAGATAATACAATATGCATATAAAGCCACGGAAAGTTGGCCGTCTTGTGAAGCTATATCAAATACGCTACCAATGTTTCAAACATTTCATATTCAATCAGTATGAGATTCAAGTCAAAATTTAAACACAACGTTGCGAAAAGCTTGAACTTTTACAAAGCAACGTATCAGCAAGCTGATAATGGAAAGGATCTTTGCAAACTGTTCGAGATCAAATGTAACCCCGTTTGATCACGACCTGAAGGTTAATTTCGGAGAGATAGAGAACAAAAAACAATAATCTAACCCCAACTAGATAAGCTTTGGGTCTATTAAATTTCCTCAAAAAAACAATAACACAAACTGATTCCGATAGGAATGCTTTGAGAAGAAAGCAGAATGAGCTGTAGTAAACTTCTAAGAAACATGTAGAAGAAGCGGAAGCAAAAAAGGCATGCTTTGTTCTCTAGGCGATAAAAAAAGGGTGTGATATTCCACCTTCCCCATTTTCGCGCGTCCGGGAAATGATGCTTTCGTTCAAACCACAAGCCTTCCGCTGCTTTTCCAATCAGCATTTTCCCGTCCGCCTCGCACTGGCTTGTGGCCGACCGATCAACGGGAAAGGCGTGAGCGATAGCAAGACAAGATTGAAGTTGCTTCATTATGTCATTGTTGTGTTGGAAAGGTGGCTAAGTGTATGTGTCTATGTGTGTACGAGTGTGTGTATCTGTTTGTTGGAAGCAGTCCCAGAGCTGCATCTAGGATGAAATGAAGCCGTTTGTGTTCGTGAACGGGGAAAGTAAATTCTCTTTATGAGAGGTCAATGATTGGAAAAAAAGTGTAAGCTTCGGTTCGGGGAAGCAGGCAGTGGTTAAGAATTGGTCCACGTTTTCCACCCCATCCCTCCCAGATGCTATAATAATGTGGCTTATCGTCTGTGGAAAAGCTTTACCGACCGACCGAATGTATGGGTGGGGGGGGGAACAATCAGGAAAACGGAACAGGCAGTAGCTAAAACGGGGGGATGAAAACATGGCCGCTTGCTTGTTTTTGAAGACTTGTGCTTTCGGCATCGGGATCGATGGACATGGTGGTCATGCGGGTAAGACAATTCTGCTTCGGTGGTTTTGCTTTCCACTCTTTCGGTCGGCAGCCTGGTGGCTGGTGCGTTGACCATTCCTATCACGTCCCGGCTACCGGCTGCCGTAAGGTGGAAGCGCTTTCAAACACAGCTTGTCCAGTGACCAGTGCCGAGGCAGTACGAATTGGCTGCCCCTTTGTCCGGCCAGTACGGCACAAACCTTGGACAATATTATTTGATGCCGCTTTCTTTATGCGGTGGCGTAGTTTCATCCCACAGGCGACAAATTGCTGATTGGTTTCAAGATCGGTCTCGATTGTAGTCGGCTTGAAGGCAGCACGGCCCACATCGTAATTCTATTTGGTCAAACAGTAATGTCGTTGATGTGGGTAGGATGAACTCGCTCCTCGGCGAGGAAATAAAAACGAAAACGAAAGGACGAGAGACAGGGAAAGAGAGAGACTTTAATAGTTTATTTTGAAGAATAGAAAACAGGATTGCAATTGTTCTGAGGACCAATCACTTAACAAGACAACATTGTTTGACCAGAAACGAGAAATGTTTATTCAAAAAGCCTTTGCCTTTGAAAATGTTAAGAAAAGCGTTAAAAAATGGACAATATTTTATTCCTTCCGCTGCATTCTATTTCTTGAGGTAAGGCGTCGAAGAAGCAACTTTGCAAACAACTTCGCTTCACCGTAATTCCTTTGCATTCTTATAGTGGAAGTTCTATGCTGCCGCTTACCACCACCATCACCACAAGCACGGATGAACGACACAAACTTTTGACGGAATATAAATAGGAAGAAAAAAACGTAAACTTAGTAACGCTTCGGCAGCTTCTTAGTGGTGGCAGAATTAAAATTTATCTTACACCCAGCTCCCAGCTCCCACGGAAAGCAAAAGCAAAGGAATAGAAATGAGCGGAGTAATTCGTTAGCCTCTTGCTGTACTGCTCGCTCTTCTTCTCGTAGATTGCGGAGGAGTTTTTTGAATATCATTTTCGGTATTGCCTTTTGCGTTGTGCTCGTGCAGGCGGACTACGATTGCCTGGACGCTGGACAAAGACATTTTGCTCCGGCCGGTTAGGGGCAAGCTCTTGGCTGGCAGGGGAAAGCAGGGAAAACTTTTTTCATTTCACTTTTGATCCAGCCGCTTCATGTTCGCCCAGCAATGAATGGTTATGCGCGAAGTAATCACTCATCGCCGGCTTTGAGCAGTGAGAAAAAGCGGGACCAAAAACGAGTTAGTAACAAAGCAAAAAAGAACGCTAAAATTTGGATGCATCCAATGGCAAACATTTTCAGCAGTCAGCAGCAAACGCGGTAGTGGAAGTAGCGTTTTGCAAGCAAAAGGAAACAAAAGTGCCCTCCCGGTGGCTGCTTCGGTTGGCGCGCAGTATGGTGCAGCAGAATGGATGGATTTTTAGATGGCCGGGCATGAATGGGAAGGGGAGACAAAACTATTAAACTTCGTTTCATGTAACTTCTGCGATGCGAACGCACCCTCCCAATTGCCCCCGTACCGGAAGTGGCTATGAATTTTTGCTGATGCTCCTGAATAATTCTGGCCATCGTGGATGCGAGTTTGTGTGGACGGTGTAATTGAGTGATTTGCAATGTAATGAATGCATCATATTGAACAAGTTTGATTGCGTTACGGGATTTTAGTGGTCCCATGGGGGATGAGGGGAGTGATTGCAAACGTGCGTCCTTGCGTTAGATGGTGCGCTGAACGGCTGAAAAGGTAGAGATCATAAGTTTAGGAAACATATCGTTTTCAATTTTGTGACCATTTTTCAGAAAGTTTTGTGGCTTGAGGTACGGTTTCCATGGCATTGCAAACCTTGGAACTTGACTTGAAATGTGTGTGAGACTTCGTTGTACCCTACTAATCGAACGACTGTTTCATGCTGTACGTCACATATTATTGCAAATATTTTATTTATAAAAAATAACCCCTACACTCATGCAACACATAATTTTCTCCAAAGCCTTTTTTTATATTTTTGTGCTTTAAACAATAGTTTGTTTCATTATCAAACCATTTCATGTTCCCATCATAAAAAATGTACTGATTGCTTTTTGAAATAATTCATTGTATTGCTTAGTATGAATAGTTGTATATAGCTCGAAACAAAGCGAACAAAATTACGCATCATCTTTTCCAATTACAATCCAATACATCATTTGCATTGTCATTCATAAATCTGCAAAAGGTATGCATTGAATTATAACCAATTAGAAAAACAATACCATTACTTCTAGGTGTTGACGGCGGAACTCGGGCCAGGCCACGCGAAGGAAAGGCCTTCAGTGTCCTAAGTTTCAACCGAAAACAAATTTATTGGAAAAGATGGGTTTCTGCCCGAAAGGAGTTATTATAACTAATTTTGCATTAAACTTTCCGCTAGTATTCACGGTTCGTGGGAATCTATGCTGCAAAAGCGGCACAATTGATACAATAACTTTTCGGATGGGGCAGAGTGACCCGGATGAGACCTAAAGCAAATCCTAGGAAAGGCCAAGACGTTCAGGTTCTCCGTTCAGGTTCTGAAATAGATCTAACGTTTATTTAACAAAAATTGGTTATTATATACTAAAATGTTTGATGGTGTTCAAATGTGTCCGTACACGTTGTTTGAATGTATTGGTGCCAGCGCGTGTGAAAATATTGTGACTTTTTTCGGAAATCCATCTTCCTTGTTCCATGTTATGTTCCTTATGTTTTCGTACGCAGCTATGTTTATGCTTCAGCTCCACGCATTCTAGATTGATCCTAAACTAACTTGAAATTTTATGACCTCCTCGCTTTGGATTGGTAACTGAAAGGAATACATTACCTGGTGCATATGCACGTTTCCGTCCTGCATGCATTTTTTCTTATAATTTCTTTCCACCCACCGGATGTACCCGTTCCAGAAATATGTTATTGCCTTACGCCGTGTTGCTTACGCTTATCGATGAACTCAAGAAACGGGCCGTTCCCAAAAAATGTATGTTTATTTAGGCCAGCGATCTTGTTCTTATACGATAAGTTACAATAGTTTCAATTACTACCTAAACTTAGTCGTTGCAAACGAAACATTTCGTTGCTATTTAAAAATTGCCTCAAAGCTACCCGTTGCTGCCGCAACACTAGGTATTTTTCATGCGTTTTTGCCAAATTTTGTCAAACTACACCGACCGTAACAGAAACCCATAAGGCAGATTAATTTTATGGAGGTTATACTACATGAAAAAAACATGATTCACAATTTAACACACAAACACACCCCGGCGGGAAATTCCTTCGGAGTGCAAGAGAGTTCCGATCAAATATTTGAACACTTCTCGAGCTTGCCCGGTGTCAAAATGTCCCACCAATCACATCACTTGCCCGTATGCTATGTGCAAAACCGGTGACCGACCACTCAAGCAAATTCTTCCGACAGGGTGCTGAGTATGAGCGGAAAATTTCACACTTTCCCCCGTAACGCTTCGACCATCACCGAATGCAACTATAATTGTTCTACCCACTGTCTCCGCTCCCCTCCGCTTCGGTTGATGTATTAATCTTCCACTTTTGATTAACTGAATGTTCGTCATCGCACTCGATGGGCCCTTCGAGCTTGTAAGCCCTCTACCCCAGGCCAGTAATCCTATCCGGAGAACATCGTGTTACGAATACAGCTCCAACATGCGATCGGCCACTGTCGTCCATTGCTTCCCATAGCGAGTGGGTTCTTCATCCATCAAACACTTGTCAACGCTTTTCGGTGGGGAATTTTGATGAAATTCGTAGCGAATTGGTCGAGCAAACGGTCGAACGGCGAACGGTACGATGGTACTTCTCCCGATGGGGCGGCCGGTTGGTTCAATCGGCCCCAAGGACAAAATCGACATATTTGCACGCTTAAACGTTGCCCATCGGCGATGGTGCCGGCGCTTCCTTCTGCTGCTGCACGCTTTGCCCGAAAAGGGCCGCTTTTACCGTTCGAGTACGAGTACGAATTTAATTTACATTTTCAATGACATCCTAGCGGTGGTACGTTTGTTCACGAACTTTCTCACGACCCTTTACAGCAAAGCAGTCGTGTTGGGTGGAGGCGCTAACGAAACGAATAGGACGAGCGGAACGGTCTCGTAGCTTGCGACAAGGTCCTATCAATTTAGCCTCAAACTGCGCGAACGAGCTAAACGCTGGCTGGCTTTCCCAGGTGGGGAATTTAACTGCGACACAGCTGACCTTTTGGCCGCGTTACCCATTTTACAGCGCGGTCTGTTTGGAGTTTCGATGCTGTTTTGGAGCGTGGGGAGTGGGAAACAGGGGCGCCAATTTTTCTCCCGTGAGGTACGGTCAAGTGCATCGAGCGTTTTGTTACGCAAAACGGGTGCCCCGTGTACTGTGTTTAGTGCTGCAGGGCAGGGAATAAGGGGCTCGTTTCGAGAGCAGTTACGGTAGGGATGAGCATGAACAGCACAGGCTGAAGGGTTGAAAGCCGTACTGAATATTGTTGCAACAAAGATGACAAAATTCTGCAACACTATATGCAATTAATTACTGTAATGAATGCACAAACCTAATGAGGTTTATGGATTTATCGTTGATATTCACTCAAAGTTGATAATTGTCGTTTATTTAAGGCATCCAATGTCAGTGAAACATTCAATTAAACCAACATAAACTCGACAGTTGCATTGGATTATGTGTGATGGTGAGAATTTTGCACAAACAATAATGCATCTATGTGAAATGGGGAAGAGTAAGGAAGCGTGCGCGAGCGACGGAATGTGCGCAAGAAGGAA
>AXCO02003788.1:0-27012 GCA_000473525.2 Anopheles melas | reverse complement strand
TTGCTTTAATTGGTTATTTAGTAGGCAAAACTACTAACAAAATCAACGATGGGCCTATGGAATAGAAGCCGCTCTGAAGATCTGTAGTTGAAGATGTAATAGAATTCCATTGAAATGATATAAAGTTAATATAGATTACTTGGAATGTGCAATACGGTTACTGTAACAGAATAATAACCTACCTAAATGTCTAACGTATTAGATAGTAGATTATCGATTCGCACATCAACCAAAACAGCAGCCACGTAAAAAAAAGTCCTTAACTGCACCGATGCGTTTCACCAGGCGCACGCGAACCCCTGGCGCTTGCAATGTTTTGGTTTTGTTTTGCTTGCCAGCATTGTCCGTCGGAGAGTTTTTCATCGTGCCAGCTCGCGTGAAAATCGGTCACCCAGCGGTGCGAAGCGCAGCCGGCACGGAACGCGATAACAGCTCGGTTGGAAAACTCACCCAACTCGTGGCCACTTCGCGAGGTTGGCCTGAGCGCTGGAGTTTGTGTGTGTGTGCGCGTGTGAAAAGGAATCCGCTTCGGGGAAAGTCTCGGCGTGCTGTGACCGACGCACGCGAGCTACCCGAGCGGCCACGAATCATGGGCGTGAGAGGTTCGGTTCGTGTTGGGTTCGTGCCAAACCGGGGCGCAGCTGTTCGGCTGCTGGGGCGTGCAGCCCGAAGATCGAAGGGAACTCAAATGCAAACCGCTTCCATCAGTCTGGGGGCGTTTTGTATCAGTCGAACAACAGCACGGACCGTACACGTTTTCACGATACGTTATCTGCAGGTAGCTGCGTTCTTATCGAACGTTAATCCCGGGGGTTTCCGGGCAGGTTTCTGTGTTTTGTGCGGTGTTTGTTTTTCCAATCTAGTGTGAAACTCGTGTACGCCGTTTTTTACTGTTTTTTGGGGAAAAACATTCTTCAGTTTATCAGGGAACTGGGAGTAGAAAAAATAATAAGAAATAATTGTGGGGCTAGCTGTGTTGCCCTGCTGTGCATGAAGAGAAGTGTCGGACCGGCTTAGTGTGATGACAGTTTAATCATCGGCGCCAAGCGGTCCGGACCGTAGTTAATTTCGTGCAATTGTGTTCACTTCGTTAGACGAAAGAATTTCAATCGTGTTACTGTCTGTTGCAAACGTTGCATAGTCTGCAAGACAGGAAAGCATATTAATATCTAACCAACTACCAGGAACCTGATTGTGCTTTGTGTCCAAGCTATCTACCGAATAGCCTCACTCTCGTAAGACCGAAAGGATTACAGGAAAACGTTATCCTTTCGAGTATTACCTAGAAGGTTCCGGTATTGTAGCCAACAGTCGTCGGCACCCGGTCGGCAGTCGGATTTTCAATAAATAATCGTTAATTATTCAGCACAATTTACTCAATGAAATGGTTAGCGGTGAACGAATCCATTCAAATTTTATAATAATGTAGATTTATGGAAACCCATTGCACAGTGCGCTTCTGCATCAGATTTTTGGCTGTTCCCGACTACCCTATTCGCTTCCCCAGTGCTCGGAGTGGTGAAAGGAAAGTGAAAAACCGTGGTGCGAAATCCATTGCGATCGGAAGTGACGCGTGCCAAACAGAAAGCATGAAAACCATCGAAACGTGTATGCAAGTGTGAGTGTGTTGATTATCGTTCGTATGAATTAAATGGGATGTAAGTGAAAAAAAAAACGGATCCAAATCCGCATCTGCGACAGGAGGAAGGCGAAAAGGTTTGTGCAGTGATATTTAAATCCCTATGACCGATGCCCGATGCGCCATGTGCCCAGTGTGAGAGTGCTGTGGAGAATAAAACGGAAGGATACAAATGTGCACCGTGCCAAATGTGCTATAAAATGAGCCAGACGAATAAAATCATCGGCTAGTCATTAAAAAGGGCAATTTGTGTGTGCGTGTGTCTCTGTGTGTGTATGTGTGTGCATTGTGTCCGATAGTCGATCTGTGCCTGAGTGTGTGTGTGTGTTTTTGCAATCCGTTAAGCGCATCGCGTCATCAGCAATCTCCAGTTGCGCAAGCGGAAGTGTTCGCGACGCTGCAGGAATCTGAAATTCCCTCGTGGGACCGGATAAAAGAATAGGTTGATCATCGGATTTTACAGGTACGGTACGGCCAGGGGGCTTCTGGGTTATATGTGCAAATGATGAATAATGAAAAATTGATTGATAATTATCGAGAGCATTCAGTCGCTTTTCGGAGCAGTGCAGGCGTGCATTGCGTACGTGGTGTGCATGATTTTAACTTGGGCCGATGTTTGACTCCGGTAATGGATGCAGGAAAGAATTGCGTTGCGGTCGAATAACTCATAATTAGACTTCTTAAAAGGGGCACATCAGAAGGCCCCTGCTGCAAAGAGGAACACCTTGATTGATAGTATTTTTGTTGTGGTGCTTTATGTTGCTTTATGTTATTTTAAAACAAATATTTATTTGGCCGGTGTGGTTGTTTGTCTACTTGCTTTCCTTGTGTTTAGTTATAAGAACTATAATCTCCATGTTTGTTCATGATTCATGTTATTTTCATGTTTTTTTTTTGTAATAACTTGTTGTATAATTACATTTATTTCTCACTAATCTATACATTTCTAGAGAACTTTTAACTGTGGTTTTATAAGACAAATAGAACATCATTTTAATCAATGTTACATTTTAGAATAGCATTTTCATGTTAATACTAAGTATTGCACCGATATTTATAATAGCAAATATGAAAGCTGATATTTACATCAGTTTAACAGCGTGGATTCTCGAGGAAATGCTTATTTACGATGGAAAGTATTCGGTCCAAATATAATGCATCATAAATTGTCCTTTTAACGAACGGTCAATTAGGCCATACGTTTGCAAGTTTTACGGGATCAAATTTCCCACAGGCAAGGAACAGTTTTTTTTTCGAGACCACTGTGTTTGGGCATGTGTGACACTTTTTAACCCCGGAAGTTGCTACCTGTTACAGGCTCCAGAGCATACATATACACAAACACAAAGCCAAAGGGTGATGTGTATGAACATGTTTTCTTAACGAGCATTTACTGAATCATAGAGCATATCTTACGAGCCGCAGCAGTAGTCGACCGCTCTGTTTACATGTTTATTACCATTGTATCAGCAGCAGCAGCATCGCCAGCAACAGTAGCAAATAGAAAAGGGAAGCTTCATCCTTACAGCCATTTACCGGTTTACGAAGTTTCGTGAATAAAAAAACACTAGGGAAACAAACCTGCCTGCAACCGTAAACATTCGGGCGACGGCGTACCGCTCCGGTGTCGTCAGCGTTATGGGTTAAGATGATCGCAAAACGAAACTGTATGGAGTGCCGTACGTAAAGTGTGCCGTTCCGCAACACAACCCCATATCTCGTGGAATTCCGTGTACTCGGTTGATGTTTCCTTGTTTCCGCCAATGGTGGATGCTTACCGTACCGTATGGCGGGGGTCTGTTTTTAAGCGCGCTCCAAGCAAGAGAGCCTTCTGAATGTAATAAATCTCTAATGAAGATTGCTGCCGCCGGCCTGCCGCGAACGTGTGTCTGCGGACTGTAGCCATGAGTGGCCGAAACAAGGCTGAATGTTGTGCAGCTTCGCTTTGATAAAAATCAGTCTGATGGTATTAAGTTTTTGCTCATTTCGCCACGCGCATCGTACAAAGCGATTTATTGTGCGGAAGTGGCGATCGGGATGAGGGTCGCTGTTTTGCTTCTACATGAGGCTTGCATTTTGAGAATAAGCAAAAATCTGGCCTTTTTTACTGCTCATCCGTTGTCTGTAGGATCGTTGTGCAATTTATGGCTTTCAAGGAAAGTGGTATAATATTGAAAGTTCATATTATAATGAGGAAAAGTTGGTTTCATTGCACTGTGGGACCACTGATTTGTTATTTCTTAAAATTTTATCAAATTCTCAAATTGTATCAAATTTTACCAGAAGAACAGAAGGTATTTAAAAAATTCTTTGTTGGCTTCTGTTTCAAGCTGTACACGCGTTCATTTCCCTTAGTTGTGAACAACTCAATATACTCGTTAATATTAATAAAACCCTCAAAAGCTGATGACAGCTACCGCCCATCCACGCTTGCCGCATGATCCGAGCTGTGCTGGCCGAGAAGTTTCTGGTCATCCGCGGAAACCAACACATCATACATGCTTCCGCTTTTCAATTTTTAATATAAAAATTCCACTGTGTCACAATGTCTCTTATCTCTTTGCGTACGTTTCTCATTGCCCCGAGCGGTAGAAGCAAACCACATATTAAGCCCGAAATATGGGTGCATGCCGTTGAAATGGATACAAAAAATGCAATAATTGCACCAAACTTGACACAAGCGGAAGTGTGCTGACGAGCTGTTGGAACAATTACTACAGATGATTTAAATACAGCTGGTGGCGATGGAATTTTATTTAAACGCAGTGAATGGCGTGCGATTCACGGGAATGAACTGATTTATGTGTTTTCTTTGTTCTATGGTACGAGGAACATTGTTACATTAAATCGGGTAATATTTTTTTCACCATTCAATACAATTGACTGAATGCATAAATCCAATCCTTTCAAAGCGTATCCATCCTGCTGTTAGTGAGAAATAATGCCAGGGTATGTATATGATAAAGGCTTTCTGATTGCATAGTAATTAAACAAATAGCAAATAAAAATGGAACAAGATTCTATTGAAAAACAAAACAGTGAATGTGTTTGAATTTAGCTTTATTTAACCATGAGGCTTAAATGTACAATATTTAATTCATGAAAGAAAACGAAAGACCGCGACAATTTCGTTTTGGAATTGGGATATCGTAAAAGGGCTGTTTTTTGTCTTATTCAGGAGAAACGGGTTTGGTGTATTGCTTAAAAGGGCTGTTTTTTTATATCGCGAAACAACTATTCAATATTGATAAAAAAAAATCACAATCAAAGGGGTCAATAGTTTCCTACTCACCCGAGAAATGTTAACGATTTTTTTCAGACTTACGGATGACGGATATTCCCTGACAGAATACTTGGAAAGGTGGTCTGAATATGAAAAATGGCAATGTATTTGAATCTTTCAATCAAGCAATTCTTTTTGTTAATCTAGATAAACTAGGACTTCTCTGCTCGCTCCTGGAGTGGCTCACACGTTACATATTATTCATCAACAACTCTCGCTTTTCCTCCCGATATTGTTAGTTTGTTTGCTGGCGACGCAAAAAATTCGCACCTATACACAAAACAAGTGTCTACATGCTCCTGCCAGACTGTCTCGATACCTTCTGCTCGTGGTGCAAGCGCAGCGGTCTGACCATCTGACCATTGAGAAATGCTTATGTGTGTCTTTTTGTCGATGCAATATTCCCCGAGCTTCCGACTTCATAGACGGCGCTGCAGTTAATCGACAAAATTATGATAAAGTCCTGAGCGTTCCTCTAGATTTAAATTGGAATTTAAAATAGCATACAGGGTATGTTATTACCAGTGGAAACGAAATACTTGTCCTGATTATCCGGATAACTGAACAAAATTGCAGCCCTGTATGCATTAATACTGTCTATAGTAGTATCGTTCGCTTGGTCTTGAAATATTCGTGCGTATTTGTCTGGAGTATAACACTGTTTTTTCGACTTGATTCAACTAAAACACACGCGATATGCCATAGACCTACTTCCCTGGCAGGATTGCAATAATCTTCCTCCATATGCTGCACCGTGCCGTCTTCTAGGACTTGAGCCTTTTTCGGTTTTAAGAGGCAATGCACAGTGCTCTTTTATCGCTAGCCTGCTAAATGACTGCACAAGTCATCGCTTTTGTTGCATAGCATCGATACCTACGCACCACCACTTCCGTCTCCATGGGTTGTTAAGCCCCGCACCATCGCTGGTTGGTCCGACTTCATGTACCGCAAGTCGACTGAATTCAACACTGTTTCGAATTATTTTGATTTTAATATTTTTAACCCAGTGCTTCAAAGAACTTCGGCTTCTGCCGTGGCTGCAGTGAAATTTGATAAATGGCTTGATTTTGCTATTTATTTTTTTACTGTTACCCATCTTAATGAGGTCGTATGGCCCGTTGTAGATTAATTAACTAAATGATAATATTAATATTTGCAATCGATAATCGTATTTGGTCTAATCGCGCGTTTGTAAGGGCAATTAGCTATTGTTTTTACTTTGAGTAAATTGGGCAACGTTTTTGAGGATTAAATCGCTGACTTCCAACGAGATGCAAAGTAATGTAACATATCAAGTTGGACAAATCAACCTCTACGAATTGCTGAAGAACTGGATGAAAGCATGTATTTAAAATATTTGTTGAGAAGACCCTTTTTAATAATTTGATCGGATATGGTGTATGTGTATGCTTTACTTATGTGGCTCGGATATAGTAGTTCATATCTATGCAAGAGGGTGAATGCTCTGTTCTAGCTTCTGAGGATATATTTGAAATACTTAATAACCTAGCCATGTCCATTTCTAACTTTTAAATAAATTATTAAACACAGTTGTCAACATCGAATAGAATACTTTTGTCTTGCAACGCTCTGTTTATGAAACATATTTACATACACATAGATAATATGTATGCACAATGCAAGTTTAATAATCACTTTTATACTACACTGATCATCATATACTGAAAAATTAGGGTCACTTATGTGAAATATGGAACAAAAATGATACGAAAACAATATGCTCCTTGTGTTGCTCATTCCTCTCTGGAGCAACCGCTTTAGTAGTGCACAAATAACTGAGTTGCGATGCATCATTAGAGGCAGCAAAGAGCTGATTGCCGGATGATATTATAGTAGGGAGTTCGATTAAAAGATAAATCTCTTCAATCGGTTCCACTTCATACCATCGGACAGCAAAAAAAACCTTCTGAAATTTATGACCCCTGGGCAAAAGGGACAGCCCAACAAACAAGGGATCGTTTTTGTGGCAGCTTGGAGCATAAATGACATCGTTCAAGCAAGCGGCCCGTTTGCCGTTTGCTCTCATCAGCAGTACAGCCAGTGAGCGTGTTGGAGTAGCAAGTTTGCTTTCATCCTGTAGACGCGATGCCACACTGTAGATGGCCTCACTGTTCCGGTCCATTTGTTCCAACGCTGACTTTACTGCTTGCTGGTAGGGCGCACTGGGTACGGTACAATCTAATTCCCCCGAGCATGATTATTATTGCGAGCAACCCCTTTCAGGGCACCCGGGGTATCGCAAGACGCGACATCAGTGTGAGAAGACATTCCGTTGTCAAGCCACAAACCAAACAGAAAAAAGAGAGCAAAAAGTGAAAACAAAACGAAAGGAAAAGCAGCAACATTTATGCTAAAATATACAAAAACCTCACCAACTCACCAGGGAGAGGTAATTCTTCGGCATCCTTCGGGCGGGTAGAAAGACATCAGGCGCTGCTGTTTCGAGCGCACCATCGTCGGGGAGAGCAGCAGCATAGCACAGCATAGCACAGTTCTGATTATTTATGAAATATGTGTGCGGTTTGCATCCACCCGGAACGGTACGGGTGTGTTTTCTGCGAACCCAAACGACGCACCGGCGGAAGATGAAAATGAAGTGCAAGGCCATCCGAATGAGGGATGGTGGTTGGGTGGTGTTTAGAAAAAGCGGCAGCACTCGCTGCAGGCTTGTGTACGGGTGCCGACAGTCGGGTTCATTCATAATTTACTGCACTGAGCAGTACGAGTGACTACAGTACGGAACGTACTGTGGACGTAAGGAGCGCAAATTCAATTAAACGCCAAAAAAGTGAACCCTTTTGCGAAAGTGGGGAAGGGCCGAGCCACACGAGTGTGCCCGGCCGACCGATGGCACACTGTAGATGGGGGTAAGGTTGTTTGTCGCAACGGCACGGCGGCATGCCATCTATTAATAGGAAGCGGATTATATCTAATGGATCGTTTGGGGATGTGATTGTCAGCAAGTGTCCCTTTGGGGCAGAGTCGAACGAACATCGTTGGGTTGTATGCAAAACGGGCCATAATGGAGCTAGCACGAAATAAGGGTTCAATCTATTTGGAACCGCTTAAAACTCCCGGAATTCCCCGCAGCGCAGGTGGGGCTCCTCTGACGCAAGGGAAGCGATTCAGGATATTTCAATTGTAAAGTGACTCCGTTTCCTTTCGTTGCGCTTTCTCGACAATCGAGCGCGTGTGTCCTTCTTTTCATCAACAGGAAATCCCAGAGGTGCGACACATAAAGTGGTTGGCACACATTCTTGGGAAAAGGCTGCCAGAAAGCGGGCAGAACGTGATGGATGAACAGCACAGGAAAAGGATTTCTTTTGCTGTTTGGTGCAGTGGGGGGGGGGGGTATTCCGCACAAGACAAGGACACAGTAGAATAGGAGCAAAAAAGAACAAGAAAAAAGTAGAGACATTTCGATATTTGCTGGCTTTTACCAGTGAAAGAGGAATGCCCGATCCAGCCGGGGAACCCAAAGGACAGTCTATTTATGTAGCCATTTATATTCGAACTGTCCGGTACACGATTTATATTTTATTCATCGATGGACATTGAAAATTCCACCCGGGACGATTCTGGTAACGAACGTCATCTGCTGCTGCTGCTGCTGCTGCTAGTTGGTCCCCATGCTTGCTGTCCTGTCCATTCACTTCCCCATCTGCCGGCTTCCGATGGGAGTGTGCCTTTTTATTTGCTTTCGTTTGCCATGCTGCATCTTCTGCAGCTGTCCGTTGCTTTCCGCCTTCTTCCGGACATTTTTCACTGATTTTTCTAGGTTGTAAAATTAGCTTTCCCCGTCTATCGGCATGCCTCTGGCCATTCCAGGGGGTCCTCTGCCCCGCTCAGGAGGCGAGTGGTAGAATATTTATCAAACACTTTTCTCTCCTAGCCTCTGTTTTTGCTGTTGTTTTTAGCTTGAGTGTGATTTTTCTCACGATGCGCCGTCACAGTGGCTGCCGGTGGATGCACCCAACGGTGCATGCTGGCTGCCATTGGCATGCGGCGATGATATTTTGCTGCGGTTCGTTGATGGTACTATGAAATGTATGCATCAGTCGGAAAATACTATGTATGTGTGAGTGTTTGTACGTGCCGAATGCATATTGAAAATCTATATCGATTTGTATTGGCACTCCGGGGACAACGTTGCACCATGTTTCGCTAAACGACTGCTCGGTTTGCTCGAGTAGCTGTGCATAAGGTGTTTGCTATGGAGTTGTTAGTTCTTCTTTTTCTGTCTCTGTAGTACTTCATCTGTTTCTAGAAAGTATAAATATTACAGGTGAAAAAGATAGCAGTTTAAGCTGTCAAGTGCAGTGGTTGGTGATTGAGCTGAACAGCGCAGTGGCACACTTGTATTGATGGATGCATATTGCTAGATGTTCACTAAAGAATCAGTGCTTGATGAGCCAACGTTATTTAAAATTGATGGGTATTGTATTGCGTTGCAACTGTTCGAAGACGAGCATTTGGAGTTTGAAAGAGATATTGAACTGTAAATTAATACAACTTTGTGTAATAGGATTAGTTAGATGTCTCATACATAGCATGTAATAAAAGATGTCATAAAATATAAGTAACATTCGATAACATGAGATACCGTCCTTGCTACCAAGTTTTCGCTCTATGGCACCAATTATGGTCTATATAAACATTTTCATAGCAAATTTAAATTTATATCTGTAAGGCCTTTACGCGATCCCGTAAGCCGAGCGGTCCCGTAGCACAGTCGTCAACTCGAATGACTCGTATAATATGTCCGTCTTGGGTTCAAGCCTCATATGGAACGTTCCACTGAAGCAAGGACTCCCGACGCAGCGGGATAGTCGCGTGATACTCTGTAAATTCAATCAACATAATTGTTGGAACCTTACAGCAGCATGATAAGAGGCTTCTAACGTCCTATCGACATAAACGTTACGAATTTGTTAGAGAGAAAAACAGATAGGAGAAAAGGGAGAAAAAGTCATGCAAAACGATCTTGCAGACAAGTCGGACATTAATATTGAACGAAACATACTATTTTTATGGCAACAGCTAAAGTACTACAAAACACCTTTAGCGTTTTCATCACTAAATAATGTTTCTGCTTCGTTGTCTAACAATAATAAAATATATATCTTCTTTAACAAACAATACTAACTGCTATTACAGGTAAATCAACTAACTGTTAGTCGGTGGTTTAAACGTTAGAAGGTAGGTGCGTAAGAAAGAAAGTAAGAAAGCGTTAGAAGTAAAAATTGATGCACAATGTCACTAATTGTTATTCGTAAATTTGATAAAACTAGTTAGTTGAAATTTGCTGAGATAGATGTGCAATAAAGCGAAATAGCTATTATAATAACTTATATATATATATAAAAAAATCACAACCATCGAATCGAAAATAAGTTGATTCAAACATTATATTTAACATCACTTTAACAACAAGTCGATCCACTAATTAACTCGTCGAAACCAGCTGTGGCGAGAGTTTGCAAGAGATGTGCGTTCTTTGGATATGTAATTATTAGCTGCCAAGTCCACATGTGTATGTGTATAGATCAAACAAGTTTAAAAATATAAATATTCTATGTTTTTTTGTTGTACGAAAATGTGTTTCTAAACGTCTGTTTGATTAGATTAAAACACACATATACACACCCGTTACGCGTAAAAAAGCGTGTAAAATACGATTACCCATTCATCTGCCTGTCAACCGCATACCGTCTTCTATCATGTTTATTTACGCTAACAAAAAACATTGTGTGAATTGTATACGCATAAGTGTAAAAATCAAAAACAAAAACAATATATGAAAGAAATGTCTAAAACCGTTTTGACTGAAATTTGATCAATTTCTGCTTTACACATCTGCACACGTTCAAACCGAAACTAGGCCTGAGGGTGGAGTGGTTTGAACATGAACAATTCGAAGTTGGACGATATATTTCAACTCTGTAGCAAATTAGGCTTGTGGCTGTATGCGAACGTATAAACCAGTCTCGTAGAGTTTGATGATTTGTTGGTACAAACCAAATATTATCTTTCTCTCTCGCTCTCTCTCTCTCTCTCTCTCTCTCTCTGTACACAGCACACAGCACGGTGCATATGGTGCAAAAATTTGGTCGAAAAGTAGTATGGCTCGTGTTTCGAGCAGCAAATTAACATCATTATCAAAACACAGACAGCCATTTGGCCAACATTGCCTGAAAGATTGGCAAAAAAATACTAACTGATGTGTGCAAATACTGTGAAACCAAATTGTGTTAAGCTCTAAATGCAGTGCTCCATTTTCGAAACGAGAGTTTGCAAAACGGTGTGCACAAAAAAAATCTGTAAACCCATAAAGTGACCTGCGTTTCAGTGTTACTTTTAAACGTCATTAAATTGGCAATGCGTAAGGTACCGAGACCGTTTTTACAGGGAACTCTATTTCCAGACGCAATTGAATTTGTGAATAATTTCACTACAGAGTGGTTGGTTGGATGTTTGAGAGTATTTTTTCCCTACACGTGATAAATTATAATAATCGTATTAAATTAATGAAAACATGGGTAATGCCTTCCATTCCTCTGCGTGCTGAAGAAACGGGGTAGGTAAATAGGGAGACGCATTTAAATGCTGCACAATTCTCCACATCACGCCAACCTACCAAGAGTGGCATCAAAATGCACATGCGATGTAGTTTGATTGCGGGCACAGAGAAACGTTTACGGTCCTCCCCAACGAACCGGTGAACCGATACCAAACACTACAAATGGTTTCAATTAAAAGTGGTAACATAAACAAACAACACAAAATTGATCAACCACCCGCTGGTTCGCGTTCTCCGCTTCGGTAATGATCGGTAAAGGGCTATTTGCATGGAAAGCACAACTGATATAACTCGGGCACCATATAGGTTGGCCACAAAAATGCACAAATGCAATGTATGGGAGTGTGTTTGTGTAGAGTCGCAATTGGTAGTGTCACTTTTTATGGTGGTAACGCTTTTCCACTAGCAGCCATGTTGCGCATGAGTCCAGCAACACAAAAACGACAAAATTAAAACAAAAATAATTAACAACAACAAAAAAGCAGCGGGCTTGGGTCACGTTGGTCAAAGGAATGTGCGTAAAGTGGTTGCCGATCATTTATAGGCGATATTTGATAGCATTAAGGTTAATAATATAATGCCGCCTATCGAATGGCTCTAGTCACGAGTGGATTTGAGATTCACACAAAACCTGCCCGTGTCGGTGGTGGTGGTGGTAGTGGTCAGAGACTGGTTGGTTTATTTAAAGCATTTGATTTTAATTATAGCGTTTTAATGTTATTTAATTTTTAATCCATACAGATTTGATGCTAAGCTTGTTGCTAATCTGGTATGTCTGCGAGAGAGGGGCAGGTGTGGGGACAGTCGAAGCGACATTTAAACTGTACCGTTGCAAACGAGGGATAACAGAGGATTACAATGCTCTTTATGGTATCGTTTTAATTGCATCATTACATTGAATGGATGACTTTTTTTGGCCCGAAGATATGAATTTATCTGCACACTAGCATTAGCTCATGTGTAAAGTGTTTTCAACCAGTTCGCGGGTAAGTTAGATCGGGTACATTAGTTGAACCAACTTCATAAGCAAAATAAAATTTAAAACAGCACTACGAGCTGTTGAACAAATCTTTGCATATTTTGGTGATTTATATAAGATTTGATTTCCCTTTTAAGCTAAAGAGTTTTAAGTAAGCATCGGTCGACGATGGTGCCCACGTGACGTACCGTCAAGAATGGGGTGGGTGATCGCAAGGATCTGGAATCAGGAAGGTATACTGGAGACGTGGAGGCTGGGTGATATTAGCTCAATATACAAACATGGCAACAGATGGGACCGTTTGAACTTTCGACCGATTACACCTCTTCATACGATCTTGCCTTCCAGGATCTTTTGAAATCCAGCCTCAGATTTAAAACTGCACCAGTTGCTATTGAGTTCTAACAATAAACAAACAGACTTGGATACTAAGATATGAGTAATGATTCTTCATCATTTTAAAATATCTTGGCTTTGCGGATTACATCGACGGCACTAATGCCGTATCAATTAGATTGATGATTAATGCGACTATGAGAAAGGATCTGATTTCCGGAACCCGCTTGGGAAGCATGGAAAAAAGTTAACGATGAAAACCTCGAAGTAGAAGGGGAGCTTTTATGTAGTTGAACGTAGAGCAGTGAAATCAGGATACTCATCATTCAGGGAAATCCAAATGGGTAAACTGAGGAAATTTAGTAGATTTTAAGAATGAACGAAATGTTAGATGTATCTTTCACTAATTTCCCTGGTATTACTTTATGGCCATGAGCCGTGGAAGTCTTGACGGAGGTGCAGGCCGGCTACAATATGATGATTGGTGAATTTTATGATGATGCTGAATTTCTGCCTTACCAAATCGTCGATGTTTTTGGATTTGAAGGATCAATAAATGGATTGAATTTCTATTTATTATGAGGGAAGCATTTTATTGAATGAATAGCTAACAAAACTTCATTTTCCAATATGTAGTGATGGTTGTTATAAGTAGTTTTAAAATAATTCGTAAGGTAATTTAAAATAACTTCGATTTAAGACAATTTAAAACCTAGCTAGACTATACAAAACAAAACATAAATGAAACTGATCGTCATAAGAATATCGTTAGACCCTAGAAAAGACTTAAAATTTTAGTTCAATAATGTTCCATTGATATTCCTTACATTACTGTTTGACGGTAAAGTGTGGAACAATTACACCTAACTAGGAATGATTCTATATTAATTGTTTACAACCCACGAAAGAAATACAACGAATTATGAAGATGAGTAAAAATACTTATACGTCAGGCTGTTGGCAGCATATGTTTGTCCTTACGTTTTTTACAAAAATACAAAACATAATCATTTGATCATTTGATTTGATTATTGTAATACAATTGATTGCTTCTAGCTCTACAAATTAAAAATTAAGCTATGCTAAAAAAGTTGACAAGCTATCATGCTTTGTTTGTTCCTATTCACAATCCCTTTAGCTATTATTTAGTGTATGAAAAAAATCTAAGTACAGCATCATATAAAAAGAGATAATTATTCGGGGGGAAAAAAATACAAAACGGAATATTGCTCGCCCTTTTCCAAAATTGCCCATAGACCCTTGGTCAACTGATTTAAAACAATTTAACCAAACTTCGAAAAAAGGGTGTTGCCAAAACCGCTGCAAGGAGGAAAAGTTTTTCCAACAATAAGATTAGGAGTCCCTTCTTTTTCTCCCCTTGTTAGTAACCTTTTCTTCTGTTAGGTGTTGCCATCATTTGCCAAAGAACATCTCTATAGGAACAAACGGTGAAACGGCGATCTTTCACATTCCTTGCTTGAACGCCAGCCGTCCTGCCCACTTATGTTGTGAAATAAATTTTAATTAATGTGAGAGAAACTTTTTAATCCTCCGTGCGAAGGTCACTCCTATGCCCAGAATGTGGGAAATGGGTGGAGTCGTCGTGTTGACTAACGCTAAGCATTTCCATGGAATTTGCTGCCCATAGTAGTATAGCTTTGCTCGAGTTGTGGGTAAACGAGACAGGAATAGAGGGGCGCTCAAATGCAGATGGAATTAAAATAGAACAAACAGCATGGACCTGTTTGACCTGTACCGATGATTGACTGCTGGCAGGGAGATAGAAGAAGCAGCCCCACCATCGTTCCATCCAGATTAGGAGGTATGCTAATGAGAACGTCATGTATTACGGTTTGTGTTGAATTGAGAAAATTAATATGATGTGTGGCGTCGGCGCATCCGCTCGCCGTCGAAATGAATCGGATCTGTCCATATGGGTTTTGGTGGTTTTAATAATTTCATATACATATCACCGCTACCGCTAGGCCTGTGATCAAACTCACATGCTGGATGGTTCGTTTTGCACCGGAAACAACCCTCACTGTGCAGCAAATGCTTCATCGGCAAGCAAATGGAACCACAGCACCACACCAAACACGGTCTTTCATGTGCCGTTCGCGTAGGGCACCCTGTGGCACGCGCGATCTGCCGTTCACGAATAATTTGTTCCCAAAGTCATCGCGCTTATGCGAGACCATTTATCAATTGAAGTACAGTCGCCTCAGTGCGTTTTTCCCCGGGCGAGAGTTTTCCGACCTTTGAACGTGCGTTCATTTGCTACGTGTGGCGTCTTTTGCGGCAGAGCGCGGTCGCCTTGTTCGATATGCACGTGAAGGCACGGCATAAGCGTGCGCGATAATCAAATAAACATTTTTCTTGTGCTTTTCAATTGGGTACCGTTTCGTTGGCGGGAAGTTCGTATCGGTAAGGTTGGAAATTGAGTGGCAGCTCACAAGCCGTCGGAAGTGGGAGTGAGCAAAGGGACAGGAGCAAAAAGATGCCTAGGACGTAGGAGGTCTGTTATACTGCCGTTGCCTTAACTAGTTCCTTTGTTCATGTTCTTGTTAATTACATTTTAACGTTCAACCTCGGTTTCGAACCACCGAGGGCGGGAGCGAAAAGGATAGCCAGAAATGTGTATGTAGCTGCGGTGCTTTTATTAAAACTGTAATTTAATGAGTTTTTTTTAATCTTTTATGGTAAATTCTTTTGTTTTTGATTTTCCTAAAATCATTGCTTGGCACTACAGTGCTGTTAGTTCTGAAGTATAATTACTTAGCTTTGTACATTTTTTAAGCTATTTTAATGAGTTTGCATGAATATTTTTATAGACGAATAAATATATATTTATTGTTATAGTGCATTTTCAACATATTTCACTTTTCATTTATTATCTATATTTATTACTGGTAATAATTCAGATTAAATTGATTGAGAAGTACGAGTAAAAAATACTTTAGGAAAAAAATTAATAATTATTTTGATTCGCTGCGTTTTTGAATCAAATTACGTAGTGAGATTTGATGCTTATCGCTACCACAGCCCATTTCTTAACATATGATATGAAATATCACGTTCCAAAGTAAATGAAATGAAATGAACAATAGATACATTATTTTGCTGCAAAATTGCTAAATTATCATATAGAAGAATAGCACCTATAAGAACACCGTCCTATTCCATTCACAACACTGTGGAACTTTTTGAGCAACCCATTGGCGCACTACGACAAGCCACAGAGAATCTCCCTTTAGAGGAACTCTTGTGGTAATTGCAGCTCGCACATAATTTCCTTCGCGATCATACGCTTTTGGCAACTGTGCACGTTTGTTTTAAGTGGGTGTGTGTATAGGAGTTTTTATCAAATCGTGAGGTTGAAGTGGTTGCCTCGCACAGGACGCGTCAAAGGAGCAAATATTCAATTTTGGGTAGAGCCATTTAAATTTCGGTAACAGTGACGCGCGTCAAAGCAAACGCAACGTTCGAAGCGAAAAGTCTTGGGGAGAGTAAACCGCATTTGCAAAACAAACCCCAAATGGAAGAATGATAAATTGTGGAAGCAGCCAAATTGCCTAATGGAATTTAATAAGCTTTCTCCGCTGCGGGATAATGCTTAACAATCGGAGGTCGTTCGTTTCTGCGGCAGGTTGAAGCATGGCTTGTAAACTTTATAATGATCTGCAGTGTTGTATAGTGAGTTTCAAATAGAACTGAAACAGCTGAAAAACAAAGCAAAACAAAATCCAACGTAAGTTGGGCCATTGACATCCAGCGCGGGCCAACGACATGCTGGATCATATCCGATTTCTCCCGCCGTGGCATTGAAAACGATTTGGTCTGTTCAAAACTTCCGCGTCCTTCTGCTTGCTTTCCATTTTGGAGGATCTAATCGGCTCGACGGCTGCCGAAACTCGAACGACAAATATGTATTACGTCTAGGGTTGGCTAGAAATAGTGGCACTGGTCCAAACTGGCATGCGAGCGTGTGTTATTTTTTCGTATTTGCTTTACTCCCTACCATGTCAGTTCATTCCTTCACACGAGGGCAAGGCGCCAGTCGCAATGTTTTTAGGCCTCCAGTTGTATGCTCCACATTTGCATAAAATCGCACCAGCAATAGACACTGAATAGTGCAGCGACCGCCCAGCCAATGTGTAGTCGGACATTAAGGAGTGACAAAAAAAAAGTGCAAACTGGAGATGGTTCAACGGATGGGAACCGATGGATGCCATCTGGTTAGAATGACAAGTTTTTCATTTGTGTTTTATATCGCTGCATTGTGTTCTTCCTCTTCTTTGCCAGTGTCCTTCACTTTATGCTCCAATCCGGCCTGGTGACATTTTACGATGATGCGATGGATGTTGCTTTATGGGTTTGGATTTCGATTTGCTTTAGATGCTCGTGGAGATGGGTATACAGCAGCTGAGTGTGTTGTAGCAGAAACAAAGCGATGGGACGAGATTGAAACGTATTGCTGTCTGCAATCATGAAGGAGCTGTGCGCAATCGTATTGTAGGAAGTGGTAGGTTCCCCAAAAAATCCCGTTACGCTTGTTTGGTTGCAATCTGACCGCCAGATGTTGTCGATCGGTCAAAAGAGATTCGATATGTGTTTTCTAAGAGGAATTGCTCTGCGTGGCCCTAGTTTAGTTGCGTAGTTATTTTCAAGAAAGATAATACCGAATAATGCCGAGAGCACACATACTGGTGTGACAGCAGACAATGACTCAGAAGATTGCCATAATGGAATGTTATGCTGAAAGATCTTCGAATAGCTTTGAAGCATATGATCAAGAATAAATCTTTGTTTTTATCATTGGCAAAAAGAGATATACTTCATGATATAACAGTTAGAGAATAACATCACAAAAGTAAGGGAAACATTATTCAAAAACTTATGCTTAAAAAATTATACAAAAACTTATGAGCAAGGAGAATTGGTTTGAAAAAGACAGTAAAGTTTTTAAATAAAATGTAGAAAAAAGCATTCACTTAACTTGATCGTTTTTCGTCAATCGATTCAAATGCAAACTTTTCACTTAACTACGAGCGAGAAACTTTCAACATTCTTTGCACGCCAAGCTTCTTAGTAAATTAAGCAATGTAGAAGCAAGAAGAGGGGCAGGCGAACCAAAATGACGCAACCGTCGCCGGGGAATGGAGTTGTTTTATTAATTAGCAAGTTTTGCATCCCTTTGGCTGATCACAAGAATGTGCAAAATTCTGCCCTGCATCCTCACACTCGTCGCGACAGGCCTTGTTGCACTGTTTGTTGTTTTCAATATTGCAAAGTGTTTGCCCGAGGTCGTCCTTCTAGCAGCAGTGACCAAATCTCGGCAACAACGCGCAATGGACATCTTCAAGCACAGCCAATGCGCCAGTGAAGCCCTTACTGCTTTCTCTGTTTCGCGCAGTATTGAGATTAGCTGGCTCTGCGCTCAAGAACCGAGCCAGCTAGACTAGGCGAATCCTTTCAAACGTTCTACACTGGGCACTGCTCCCATCTACCTGACCTGATCTATTCTATCCCGCACGGTCCACGATAGCTCGGAGTTCGTTATGATAAAACGGATTGCAGAAGTTTTCCACACTGCAGCGCCTGCATTCCGTCGTTCTAGAGCTTGAGTGGCCTGTTTTCGGCAGCAGCAGCAGCAGTAGCAGCAAAGGCAGCAATGTGCATAAACTTCCACGGTTTTGGTATGTTTTACGATTGCAGCTTTTGCAGGCATTATCAGGCTCGTTCCAGCTGCCCAGTGCTTAACTTGATTTCCTTCGTTTTTGTTGATCGTTGAGCAAAAGGGGTGTACAGCAAAGAGTGTACGAAAAGCTGGGATGCAAAAAATACGACCGTTTAAGCCCGAAGGATTCTTCACTGCACAAAAGTTTGCAAAGTAAAGAAGGCAAACAAAAAATGAGCATTAAAAAAATCACACAGATTTGCGCGTCTCTTTGGAAGGTGCCAACAGAGCTGTCACCCGGTGTAGGCCGACGGGCACAGGGTAGGAGTTGGTAGGGAGGCGAAGCACAGAAGATGCAGCTGCCAAGCGATGTGGTGTGCAGTGTTGCCTTCGGGGTAGGGTTTTAAATTTCAATTATGAAAATTGTCGCCATTAGTTAATTAGCGAAATTCGTTTGCTTCTTTGCGAAGAAGCGAGATGAAGAAGGCAAACTGTCGCCAGGCAGCAAACGTACAGAAAAGTCTGGAAAAGTATTTTCGCTAGTGGTACATTGTTCTCCGTTTGTAATTTTATTTTCATCGCGATTTTATGACTCAATTCCGAGAATAAAGCATCGGAGCGCTAAGTATTCAGGTTTGTTACCAGGCAATTTGGCACTGGGCTCCAAACATGTTTGTATGATTCGCTACGATGAATGTTATCCCTATGGTAATTGAAAAGTAAAGCAGGAATCTCTTCTTTATGCACTGTGTATTTGATGTTCTTCGGTTTTTAATCATTTGATGATATTGGGTACGAAAATTGGCAGATTTAAAACAATACAGAAGTTTAATAAACGAGACTTTTGAGACCATCTAAAAACCATATTTGTTTTAACTAGTAATAAATAATTGAAATAATATACGAACGAATACGAATATTAAAAGGCTAATGACATGAAGAAGCTCACGTATGCATGTTCTATTCGCATTCAAGGCGTAAGTAGCTGCTGGAAGGCTGAGTCAGCTATTTAAAATCTCGTACAAAATCACCGCGCAACACTTTGCCCGAGGACAACATCTTTCACAATTTATGAGTCTGTCAACGGTGAAGATATACCAATCAAAACTGAATCAGTTTTCTCCAGCTCTGCTTTGCGCCCTTGTAATCCCGTCTGCACCGTGGGTGGATACGAATGGAACACACGGGAGGATAGGTTGCAGGCAAGGGTAAATGGAGCGTTACTTGACACCCGACACTCGCGAAAATCACCATACCTCGTCATACCCAAACCGTAATTCAGTGGTGTGACAGTGCAATAAATTGTGAGCGGCTGCCTTTTCACGAACGCTGACGGTGCTGACACACGGCGCTGTGTAATCTGCGCTGGGTGCATGAAAAACCATGTTCGCGCACAAAGAACCCCACTGCTGTGTTAATGGGTGCATGAGTGGACGGATTTTTAAGGGGTTGTAGGTGGCGCTTGGCTGATCTATTTTAGATTAATATCTCGTAGCGCATCCGGTAGCAGATCGTTGGTGGATGAAAGGGGGAATGGTGAGCTATACGTTATTAACAATGTCAACACGATGCTGGTGGTGGTAGTTTTTTATGATTTATAGCTACATGTAACATTATGCGTGTGCAAGTGAAGTGAAACAATGATTAGTTCCGTTTGTACTGTTGCTTGAAATGAGATAGAACTGTTGTAGAATGTAGTGTTTTTCACAACACAGAAAAATATAACATAAGGATATCCTGATAATATTCTTATCCACATGGTGATCCAACTTTAATACCTGTTCATGCTTAGAAAATGCGGTAACATCCGCTACCACCATAGCCACCACACGGACGTGAAAGGGTCCATACCGTAAAGGGGAGTTTCGTTGAACTTTACACTTGATCACGTTTCGAGTGTTCAGCTTACGCTCTCGAGGGCGAGGACAAAAGTTGTAATCAAGTCCAGCAGCGCGTCCGGTAAACAGCAACCCAAAACCCATCCATTCATTCGTGCATCCGGCGCATCTGGGCGTTCGGGCAATAACGTTCCGCCGTTTCGCCCGCTCGCTGAAGGAACTATTGATTCCTCCGTGCTCCATGTGCTCGGTTAACAAAGAAACCATTTATCGTCGACAAGTGGAACAGGTTGGGACCGTTTCAGGATTCAACATGATCCGTTGGTACTTCAACCGAAGCCTTGACCGAAGCGTCCTATCCATTCGGGAGAATTCTTCATTTCTTTGCTTTCGCACCACCGAAAAGGAATGCGCAATACGTCGTGGAATGGAAGGAAAGGAAGCTGTCGGCATCTGAGTGCGAGTGTAGAAGGCTTCCATGAAGCATTTTGTGCTTGTTTGCCAATTCCGATCAATCTATCTTACTTCTGCCTTCTATCAGTCAGCTTTGCCGCAAAATGTTGATGTCTGGGCGCGTGATATGATCGCACAATCTGCTCTTCAGCTCGCTTTCGGTTGTAATAAGTCAGTGAACGCTTGCAGTGAGATGCGCTGAAAGGAAAGATCTGTCAATTGGGAGACGTATGCACATCTTATCCATCTGGCTCGGTGCGTCAATCGTGTGAGCGTGCAAAACCACTTCAAGAACGAATAAATGTCTGTCATCGAAAACTGATGATAGGGTGTGCTGTTGTATGCATCTCGACGAATGCATCCAGAGTTATGGTGATGGTAAATAGTATGTACTTTTTTTACTTCCCACTTGATGCTTTCGAGCGCTAGTTTGCATGCTAAACTGCATGCGCCTCTTCTTGCCTTCGGTGCATAGAGAAGCTGTGGGAAATTTACAAGATCAAAACACGTTGTTACGTTGTTTATTGTTTTGCTCTCGAATCAATAGCAAATGGGCTACACTCTGCGTTTTGCATTTCAGTTCAACTGCCAATTGACTCTACTGCTGTAGAGACGACTATGCAAATCAAAAGAATTTTCCTCAGAACAATTCGTTGCAGCTTTTGCGTATTTCAAATTAGCAAACAGGGCCTTTAACAAAAATCATTTTGTAAATCGGTTTCCTGACAGGGTTTGTCTAGGGTAACACGGCAATTCGCATGCTGTTCGCATGGTTTTCCGTACCATCGTTTATGATTTCGAAAGTCTGTGTTTGCTATGCAGTGCTGACAGATACAGAGCAGAATAGAGTGGTAATACAAATTGATTCCCTTGCCAGAAAGCATGTCCGGTTTTTTTTTATCACGCCTATCCACCGATCACGCAGCGTGTCAATCACGGCTAAGGATCAAGGACGTTTCGGGGCTTAGGAAGCGAATGGCTCCTCACTGGCGTTGTCAACAGTCCCTTTTTTTGTTCCTTCCAGACGACAAACTGATGTGAAGTTTGCTCGCCGAACCGAACGTAACAGCTCTGAAGTAGAGACAGATGGGGCCGAGGGAGTGAATACAAAGAAGGACAAGGATTTGCCTGCCCATTCTCCCATTCTACGGTGAATTTTCAGGTTAGTTAAGATACTAGACTGGCATGGGAAGCACTACGCTAAGCAAATACCTCTACCAAAGAACATGTAACAGGGATGTATCGGATGTTTGGTTAGAAAACGGGACGAACGGTTTTTTTTTACGAGATGTTTATGCAGACAACCCTTGTAAATTTCCAACCGTTCAACATCATTCTGGAACGTAGGATACCATATGGAGGGAGGATCGATATTTTACTATTCGAAATAGTGGCGCATTTCTTGTTTCATCATAAAAGGTACAGCTGGAGCATAAGTGGTTTAACTAGAGCATGGCTAGAAGGATTTAAGCGTCACACCAAGAGCTAGAGCCGAAGGAGCGTGACAATTGCGTAATGTTTGACGGCATAACGAAGGTTCCTTCTACCGACAGACATAACTAGAGCTACACCATGGTTTGTGTAAGTGAACGTTAGAGAAAGGGAAAGATTGAAAGGGTGAATACCAAATGCTAATGGGCTTATCTTTCATTTGAAGTTTAACCGAGCGGTTCTTGCATGGTGATATTAGAAACCCAAGGTCTAGCAACGGGGATTTAAAAGCAATCTTAGAGCTCCTAATTAAGATGCCGGTAGAATCAGAGGAAACTAAGCACAGACAAAAATAAGAAAAATAAAACATCCGTCTCCAAGCCCGCTTGCACGGCAAGTCGCTGTCGAAGGTCGCTTTTGAAGCGCTTCGATAGGGTCAATTTGTTTTAGGTCAATGCTTGCGCTCTGCTTTCATGTTCAGGTGCATTTCTGCTTCGTCTGGTCGGCTTAATAGAAGAAACGATTGAATCGAAACCATTTCCAGTTATAATGATTTTCTAGTTTCCGTCTGACGGTTAGCACACAGCATAGCGCCAATGACGCTCTGGCCTCGGTACGGTAGTTTGCGGTATCCAAAATAATTAAAAGTTTTTAATAAGCAAAGTTAGCTCACGACACAGGTGTCCGATTGTACAACCCCTTTTTCCCAGTTGCCGGTGGTGGTCATCTAGGTCTGGCTTAGGTGTTGAAAAAAAAGGTTATATTTAACAACCGGAACTGTGGCGTGGACCGAAAAACTTGACGTGAAAAGAGCTTAGTGCAAGTGAAGAAGATTAGAAAAAGTTTAACTACAGCTAGCGGGATCGTCATGTGCTGTTGATAGTTATGTAGGTGAGGATGCAGCTTAATTGTATGCTTTTTAATGCCTTTGATTTTTTTCATAGAAGATAGAGTAATGTGTGTTGACATAGTATTCGAGTTTTTTTTAATTATCACCTCTTGGTGAATGTCATCAGAACTCTGACTTTCTCTGACTGTGATTTATTCAACCAAGAGGCTATGCCAAAAGGTATGTTGTGCTCTTTCTTCGGGTCAAATTTAGCAGAGGTATTGCAATTTTACACACAATTTCTTCAAACATCTAGAGCTACACCTTTGTTCATGGTATCGGTGCAATTAATTTATTCCGCTTCTTAACTCATTCCAACAGTGCGCGCTCATGCGAGTTCTCCTGCAGCAAGGCACACCGCTAATCATACACGTTCATGAATTTTAAAGCACTTTACATTGTGCTTTGGCCTCCTTGCGGCAGAGGGCTGATAATGTGGTTGTTAATTTATGCCGTTTAAAGATTATCACCATTTCTCTTAATCTGACTGTTATGTTGGCATTTTGTCACGGCCCATATCTGCGTTTGGTGATGCTTAGATCATGCTCACCCACACCCCGGATATTGGTCTCTTTTCTCCCCCGTCCCCCATTGTCTCTGGGCGTGAATGATATTGAAGAAAGAAAGGAACTAAACAAAGAAAGCAACCAAAAGAAGGCACACGTTCTTAACATTGTTCACTTTTTTCTTTTCCTGTCTCCGATGGGTGTTTTTGTTTCGGCGAAATGACGGAAGCACCTGGAGGGAGTTCCGTGCAATGGCAGGGTTTTGTTGGCTCATTTTTTTCGTGTTGCGACTACATGGCAACACTTTTTAGAATAATCTGTTGTGCTGTGTGGGTTTGATGTTGCTTACCGCTTTCCCGGTAGCGCTGAAAATGTTGGCAAACATTATAAATTTTAATCATGCTTCAGTTCAGTACGCAAAACGCAAAGCAAAAACCAACGCAGGCGGAGGCTGGAAGATTAAACTGTCCTCATAATATTGCTTGAAGCACTGGCAACAGATGAATTCATTTGGCGCGCTTGTGTCAGTGATCATTTAAGCGTAGTGATGAGACGAAGTGGCTTGGGTCGAGATTTTGGCGTGGCTTTGGATGGAACCTTACGTGAAGGCTTTAGCACAAGAATGCAAAAAAGCACGTGTTTTCCTATGAGAATTTATGACTTATATTGCTCGCACACACCGCTTCGAACTGAGTCTGTTTAAAGAGCAATGTTTAAAGAAATTTACCCCCTGGAGATTTTTTCGCAAAGCTTTCCCGCTTAAGTGGTACACATCGGCTGAGTGGCTTTGTTCGTTTTAGGCAAAAAAGCCTGCCCTCATATGTAAGAAATGTGCCGGAATTTGTGGGAGTTTGTACAGCGCTAAGCTAGTATCAAATTGAGATAAAACTCAAGCAGAAGAACAAACTCCGAAGCATACGGCTAGAAAGTCGTCTGTTTTCCCTGCGTTGTGAGGCCGAAAGTATGTACCGGCTGTCCTTGGAAACAAATTCTTTTGCTTGTCTTTTCGCTTTCCCGTCCCCCACATGGCTTGCCGCATAATGCTTGCCTACCCTAAGGCCACGTGGGTTTGAGAAAATTCGTCAACGTAGTTCGACTGTGGCTCGGGCTGGGTCGACTTGTGCTTTCCGATGTTCCTTTTTTGGTGGCTGCTCGTTCGGTTTGGTCTTTTGTTTCCGCTCAGACGAATTTTTCCCTTCATTTTCACCAAGAAAAGAAATTGAATTTTATTCGTTCGTCTTCGGTCGGAACCGTACATAAGTTTTGGTGGTGTAGGATTGCGGTCCGTATGCATGATGGGAAGCAGTACTGCCGAAAATCGTTGGCAGGGAGAGAAGCTTTAACGCAGCCAGCAGCCCAACCCGAGCACACTTGGCAAATGGAATAATATTGGCGTTCGGTGCCAGCGGGCACGGAAATCAACCGCTTGGCAACTGTCGGCTGATCTGCCCATAGATGAGTGTGGAAGGGTGAGAAAATGGCGGCTCGTTTTTCACTGATGTTGCTCTGCGTGCTGTCATGCAGCCAACATAGGGTTGGTTTATTTTCACTGAATTGCTTCGCACAATATGGGCCACCGGACGGAGGTTTGCAGAAGAAATGATTTGAGAAAGAGGTTTCGCTCTCAGTCGCTGCTGTCTGTTCGGATCATAAATTCATCAGCGGCAAATGGAGCACAATACGTTTCATTTCAACTTGCTATCGTGAACCCGTCGAAAGCAGTTAATGCATGATTGGGAAGGTAGGGTGAACTAGGCAAAGGTTGTGACATTAATTGTTGGCTTTTGGTCGTTTTTTATGGTTGACTTGTGTTATTCTCGAACAAAACAAGAAACAAATGTATGCATTATTATTAAACTCGAAACTATTTAAAGAAAGACAAAAAAAAAGTTACACGAATAAAAAAACATCTTGTTAAGCTAAAAAAGAAATAACGAAAAAAGAAATAACACAAATAAGTAGCCTTTTGATATGAACGAGACTATCAAGATCTTGCTACGAAAGTAGAAAATACATATGCGCCATATTGAATGTAAAAGTAAATTTCACTAAATAAAAAAAAGCAAATAAAACTCGTACACGATGTTGAAAAGTGTTTTTAATACGTGATTTTATGTACCGTTATTATGTGGTGTTTATCGAAGTTAATGTCTTCACGAGGAGGTCATCTATCACAATCAGTCATATCAATTGAAACCGGAAAGAAAGCAGGTTGGTCGTGCTCGAGCAAACGATGATGGACCGCCAATTCCTCCTCCTTTAATCGATCCACCGTAACTTCCAGCAGATGGCGAGCTACATTGCAATCTGAAATCTGTTCTCTTGAGCCCCGTATGGCCTTATGAGGAGTGTAGGGAAACAAAACTGACGACATTTATTTATAAATGTGTTATGCTTGCGATGCCTGTGTGGCAAACGTAAATGGTTGGTGGAAAGGCGCACATTGACGAACTGTGTGTGAGAAGATAATGGATGAGAAAAAAACCTTATTCTACCGTTCCGCCACGAAGCCTCCATGTTGAAGGCATGATTTCGTTACGTTTTCTGTCCGGGACCATACATAAATGCAGAGCACACACACACACTTACACGCATACGAAGTCGAGCTGCCCATACAACGGTCGCGTAGGGGAAGATGCGAGACCGAATGATGGCAAACATATTTATCAATGTCATCATTTTTATTAAATAGATATTAATAGACGTCTCTTTCGGCTTTTGGGGACGGTTGCGGAAAATCGTTGTTTCACCCTGAGCCCTGTCGACGAGGTTTGGTTTGTTGTGGTGGTTGTTGACTTTACGATCGCTTTGCTTCCCATTTCACGGTTTCACGGCATACTCGTCTGGTTTCCCTAGCACGTTCGCATCTTTTGTGTAGAGGTTCTCTATGGTGATTGTCAATATCACGATGTTGGATCATGAGAAAAGTCGGAGATCTGAGTGACGTGCGCGTGCGAATGAGAGATAGACAGAGAGAGAGATAGAGTAAGAGAGAAAGCGAGAGAGACCAGGCGTCTCCATCATCCATCACATTGGGATTCATAGGACGTATGATGCGGATGGCGTGCCATTCTGAAGCGGGAAAAGCAGCCATTGCGCAATATAATGTGACCAGACGTTGTCACAATGAACCTTCGGCATTGCACTATTGGTATGTTCATGGCCATTGGAAGGATACAAGAAGATTTGAAGCTAGCTGTTCACAATAAGCGTGACCATGGCCCAAAGTCCACCCTTAGTCTTAGTGTGCCATATACTGCCATGCACACATACATGCGTTCAACCGTATCACGTTTGCTATTAGTGTTCAGCCACCGTACTGACATCGCTAGGATGAGCGGCCCGAGAGACGAGCGTTAAGTGCAATGAATTAATCATCT
>KI920283.1:0-13347 GCA_000473525.2 Anopheles melas | reverse complement strand
ATCCGGAGTGATCCGGAGTAATCCGGAGTGATCCGGACTGATCCGGACTGATCCGGACTGATCCGGACTGATCCGGAGTCGAATCCAGTTATGATCCGGAGCCGGAATCATATTTTGCGCACCGGAGTCGGAGTTGATCCATCACTCCGCTCCGGATTACCCATCACTACCCGGAAGCGTCTTGATTGTTCCTAGTCAATATTTCAGACAGCGGAGCGCACACTCATGATATTGCACACTGGGGAGTGAAGGAGAATGCTTTCCATTCTAATGCGTCCATTGCATCCATCTGGTTTAGGCGTGGTCCAGCATGGACAATGTTGCGACTCAGTATGTCGGTGTAGGAAACTGGAAATAGAAAATAAGAACTAAGTACAACAAAAAAAAAATCCCCGCATACATTGTTCTTCAATGTTCGCGTATGTCGGTTGCCTGTTGCAACAATCGACACGATAAGAGCCCTTTCTGTATTTTCCATCGCTTGTGTGTGTGTGTAGGCCGTGGCGCGTAGAAGCAATCTCATCGCTAGACCGTTTCAATTTCCGATACTTTGTGATTGGAAGCATCCAAACCAGGAATGGTGCGTCCGTACCGTACCATATCGCAGTCCGGTAGGAAGGAATGTAGTGTCATCAAGTTTTTGAAAAGTCGCTATCACTACGACGACGATGCTCTCTGATGATGAAAGTGATGCGATATTGAGATATGTCGTTCGATGAACGAGTACTGTCGATTTGATCGATCGCTGTCCAGCGATATCAAACCGTATGGGGGAAGAGATTTTTTCCTCTTGTTTTGGACAATAGACTCATCGGTTTGAAGCTACATAGAGGATGGGGATTTTTAGTAGATCAAAAGGAAAAGGAATGCTTACCAGAAAGTGGTACGAAGTGGGAAATAATTGGATGTGCATTTTCAGAAAGCCAGATGATGAGTTCAGATGCAGGGCCTACATCCTGTACATCTTTGTCTTGCTGCAAGACACAATAATTGTATCTTCTGTGGATGTGTTCAGACTGTCGTTGGAGATCGTTAACTCCAAGAGATTCTGGAACATATTGAGGCATTCTGGAACGTATTGAGAATATCTGATTAATGCGACATCATATTAAAAATGGATTGATATGAAGTTATTCTTAGTATTTCGAGATCCAGATATTCCTTAGATCTTCCTCACACATCTTCCCGAAGCTCCGAATCAACATGTTGGAACGATTCTATTACGTAACATTCCGCTAAGTTCACGTAGAAAACAATTCCTCGCGCACTTTTGGAGCAACCCTCTCGAAAGACGATCGTAAAATCGTTGAACTACGTGATGAAATTCAACCATCTCGAACGTGAGTACAACGAACGCGGGGTCCCGCAACACAAGCGTTCTTCCACATCAAAGACTCGGCAGCCGCGTCGTTCTAAACCCAAGTTTAGGACGTGTGTGTGTGTGTGCACGATGTCGTGGTACGTGAAGCCGGTCAAAAACAGTGAAAACAGTTCTGTACACACTACTCGCAGCAACAACAAACGGCGGTTTCCATTGCACCGCGTCATGTGGTTTGTTCTTCCGTGTTTCCTTGGCGTCGCGATTCCCGGGTGTGCTCGCGTGCGTTCAAATAAATGGCCGTTAAAGTTTATGATACGGACAATTGATGCGTTCTTCTGCCGACTGAGGTGTGTCTGTGTGTGTGTGTGTGTGTGTGTGTGTGTGTGTGTGTGTGTGTGTGTGTGTGTGTGTGTGGATAGATTATTGTGTGAAGCGTTGTAGAGAATTGTTTTAGGTTCTGGTGCTCTTCTCCGCACGCCGCAAGGGCACATCATCGTACCGGGGCCTGGTTTTGATTGTTATGAAATTGGAAGTGAATCACGGCGTGGGGAATTGCCGCGATGTGTTTAGATATTTTGTATTTTAATTTCCGGATTTTATTTCTCACTTTAGCGGGTTTGGGCGTTCCGCGTGCCCTCGGAAAAAAAATCTTCCACCGCGCATTCAATCCTTTTCCACGCGAGGCTAAGCTTGCCATAAATCTAGCCTCCCTCGCAACACAACACAGTACCTTCCCAGTGTTTTTGGAGGGTACGTTCGGTGGTGGAGCATTAAATGAAATGATATTGCGGCGGTTTCGTTTATTAATTATGGGAAGGAACGGATCTTTTACCAAACCAGCGAATGATGTTATTTTTTTTTGCTGTTGTTTGGGGGCTGAAGGGATGCTTTCCTGCTTTGCCAACAACAACAGATCCGCAAGACAATGAAAGCGCCATAAAGTGTGTCGGATTGCGGAACGCAAACGTTGGGGTTCATTCAACGAATAATTGTGGGCCGTGTTAGAGGAAGTTATTAAGGGTTTGGTTTTTTGGCTGCTCCCCAATCCCCGAGAGAGCAAGCGAATTGTCGCCTAACCTGTCATTAATTGTCAGCTGCTTGAAGCTGGGGGAGCTTTGAAGGAAGATAATGAAATTATCAGTGCTTCCCACCGAACAACCCATTTTTATTTTTTATGTGTGCCGCCGGGTGGATTGTTTTGGCTTTTGGAAAGTAATAAAAATAATGTTTGATGGTAGATTTGGTTTAAGCAATGAAAGCGTTAGTGGGTGATTTTGATTTCCGCCTTTTAGTTCCATTCTGACGATGGAAATGGAAAATTTATGTGAGAAGAAACATAAATTGTTTACGAATATAATGTTGGAAATGGGAAAAGTAAATCAACATTAGAGTGGGGAAAGGAGATGGAAAGTGAATGAATTAACAATTGAATTATTGCTTAGGTTAATAAGTGTTTCTGGATCCATTTTTTATGCATTCATGATCCAGAAAAAGAGAAAAGGAAATAAAAACGATATTTTGAAATAAAACATTGTAAGATTTTTTTTTTGCAAAATTTACAACTGTTTCAATCTGACACTGCTTACGCAGCGATGGCTTCATCTTATCAGCTGTCATGTTTTACAGCAGCACAAAGTACAACTCTTCCTCGTTTTCCCTATTGCTTTCGTCTCGTCTCACAAACACACGCTTATGATAAGAATGTTTCCGTAGCGAATGAACGAGAAACAACCAGATTTATAGGTCTACAATCATTCCCGCGCGGGAATGATTCGGGTGGCAGCGATAACCTTTCGATCCATTGAACACATCGTGGGGTAGCCCGATAGACAAACAGCAGGAGCCTAAATGCGTTACACATACACACGTGTACCTTGAACCCTTAATGTGGGAAGGAGCCCAGCGCCCGTGTTGGCTACATATTGGGTCGTTTGTAAAATTTTCAATTACCGAACCATTACCATTTACCCTGCTCGTGGAGACACGGGACATCCAGGCAAACCCCAAACGCTGGGACCGTGTGCGTACAATTAACTGAAAGTCAACAACACAGATTAGTGTAGTTGCGTGTGTGTGTGTGTTGCCCTCTGTTGCCGCAACGATGGCAAACGCGCGCCCCTTGGAGTTGGTGCAAAACCGAGTTTTATGCAAATTTTACAACCCTAATTATCACCAAGGCGGCAGCGACGGCGGTTCGATGTTGGCAAAGAAAACTATCAACCAACAGGTCAACCTAATGCACAGGAAGGGGTTTCCTTTTTTTTTGTGCACTGGAAAGCTGTTTCGAAAATACATTGGGAGACGAAGGATAGAAGCGTGAGGAGCACAGTTGGGAGCAGCAATGAACATTATAATTAGTGTTTGCTGTTTGTGCTCTGCGCCCGTGCCCTCGGAAGCAATCGCGCATTGACGCGCATATGTTGATTAGAAATTCAGTCTGCGTGCCCCGAAGCACGTTCTGGGTTTGTTGGTGTCCAGCAAAATTAATTGTACCTATATTTTGGAATTAACAAAAAAGGAAACACTGTGGGTTGTGAGCGTCAGCATTTTGGAGGGATCCACTCAACCCTCAACACATTGAAAAAAACCCTGAAAATTGGCATTTTTTTTCTAATCATATCCTTTATTTCATTTTTTTTCATTTTAGGTAAGCTGATCGGAGGGACTGAACAAACACGACTGCTAATAGCGCGGACGCACACGCTCCACAATTTCAATATCCATTGGAACAGTGGACTTGCGATGAAGCGCGAATGGGGGAGGATGTGTACACAGATCGCTAGATCGATGCATGTGTGCATTCCCATCCCCCCAGGAGAAACGGCAGAATTGTAGAGTGCTGCTGTCAGCTGTCGGCGTTGGATGTTTGACATTAATTTAAGCGCACATAGCACGGAGCACACAGCACAAAACGGTGAAATTAGGTCACACAGCATAAAGGGCGTGCATACAGAAGCTTAGTCGGTAGAGAACGATTTAACAATTTTCATGTAGGAATGCAAAAAAAAAAAACGAGTTCTATATAGTGTACCGATTGTCCAAGGGAGTTGGGTTGTTAAACGTCGAAGCCGCCCTTTGTAACATACGCCGCAAATCGATCACGCATCGTGCGACAAAAAAAAAGGTGTGCTTAATTGATCAGGTTTAAAAAGTGGCGCAAAACGGCATTGGTACATAATTGGCTCCGATGATGTGTTGAAAATTTAGTTTATTCGCCGCAATTGAACACCTCAGCCGCGCGCGCCTCAACTTCCCACGCGCGTGCTTACCAAGAAAATAATGTGATAGTATAAACAGGTCCCCTTCCGATACAGGCAGGGGCACGGTGGGCATTGATTGGCTGTTCGGGCGGACCAGTAGTAATTGAGTGCACTTACTGCACCGGCATATTGAGCGGCGAGGAGCCCCCCCCCCACCCCACACGGGGGCCGTAAATCTTGACAGCACTTAAACTTTCAATGTGGAGCAAAAGCTGTCCACAATTTAAGCCCTCGCTTCGCTTGCTCAAGCTTTGAGTGAGATCGTTCTGGAGACGTGTTTTTGGGGGCGAAGTGGCTCCAGCCAAAGCCAAACAAATTAGTCTTATCGACAAGGCAGCAGAAGGCTGTGTGCAGACTGTATAGGAGATGGTGTGGTGTAATGGCATTGCAAGGGTGGTGGACCACATTACGGGCACGTTTGATGGTGGTGTCTATTGGCATATGGTCCTGTGTAAAGATAAACTGTATCGTATCGTTTGAGAAGCGTGCTCGAAGGAGAGGTTTCAATTTAAATGCATTGCCATTTGTCACGGAAATTGGAATGCGTTTGGTTCGAATGGGGCGAGACGGCAGCAGTATGGATATAAATTAACCCCACACATGCGGAACCAATGTCTCGAGTCTCCGGATTCAATTCGGAGCTACGAGTGCAACAGGTTTGGTGCAACAGATTAGCGTTTGCAGGGCAGACGACAAATTACCCGTGCAGATGGGTTTAGGGAGAAGGAAATGAATTGAGAGTGATGGTAGAAATTATAGACAGTGTGAGTTTGTGGGTTTGATCTTGGAACAGGCGAGGCTTAAGGCAAATTGTGTCGGTGATGTTGTCTTGAAGTTACTGTGAGAAATAGAAAACACCTGGAGGCAATTTCTTAAGCTGTGCAGAAGGTGCGGAGGAACTTAGTATGTGCCAACAATTGCCTTTACGTCCTGTATTTAAGATACTGAAACTTCACAGACGATTCTTAGAAACTCCATCCCTCAAATCAACTCATTTAAACAACATTTCTTCGTAACGCACCGGTCCATTGACAAATATGGCTCAATTTGTAAGGCTTTAAGCTTCTCCGCCACAATAACGTCACATTGGAACCGATTAGAACTGGAACACGCGTCGGCTCTTCCCCCCCCCCCCAAAACGCCCAACCTTTCCGGCAAGAGTAAATGCTCACTTCCTGAACCCATTTTCATCACAATGAAGACCTTAAATGGCGGCGCCCCATAAGCACCACCACCGGAGGGATCTTCCGGTGCGCGTTCCTCAAAATGAAGTTATTATATCGACATCGTCGAATTATCGTCGCTGAAATAATTCACCCCCTGCGCGCGTTGTGAATTGTTTCGCCACGCGGAGTATGATGATGATGCGACACGGCGAAGAGAGCACATACATGGATGGGTTTGCTCTGCGTGCTGCTCTCGGTCTCCTTGGTTCTGGTTTCGCTTCGGCCGACCGGGTATAGCGGCCGCCCAAATCCCCAAAGGAAGCTGTAGGCTTTGCAGACGGCGGGAATTCATCAGAAATATTCGTTTGATTCGTGCCGCCCCGTCCGGCACTGGCTTAGTCGCTCCTGATGTCTTGTGACGACGCTACAAAGTGCGGCCAGGGGCTCTTTGATGCTTGTCGGCGAAGGCTTGCTTGTGAGGTTTGTCCGGTTTTGATGACAAAGTTTGTTTGAGGTTAGCGTTTTGCTCTGCGGAGAGTGGGGCGGAAGTTTCGCTTCTCTCCCTTTTGCCGATTTTGAGGTTTGATTGGGTTCTTCAAGCTCTGTGCATTGTACGCACACTTAGAATTTCTTCGTCGTGGTTTCTTAGGTCCCTTGTGGGGGCATTCGTGTGGGTATGAGAAGGTTTGAATGGTGACGTAATTACGGGTTAATTGTGCAACATCACGGACAGTCGTGATATCTTAGGGGCGTTGGTGAACTGTGTTTTGTTCCACATTTGTCATTCGCGCCTTCCGACGTGTTGGTCGGAAGAGCTGTTCGAGCTTGGGAGACATTGCATTTTACATTTGTTTGGTGTACTTAAACACCGTACGCGTACGAGTGTAATTTTCTTTCGTTCTTTCGTCATGGAAAAGGGGATGAGGAGCGCGATTGCTTTTTCCTGTTTGTAATTGCGGCACCATTGTGGGTGATTGTTTTTTGTTTACGTGGTTCTATGTACTAGTGATGTGTCAAGTTGGGAAAAAAAATCCGGAGTAGACTACGTTCCGACTCCGAATATTTCGGACGATTCTGACTGACTGACTGACTTTGGACGATTCTGAACGACTCTGGTTTTGAAGTCCTCTGGAATCGTTGTTTCGGAGACGTCCGGAGTTGAAGTCATCCGGGTGAAGTCGTGTGTCGAATATGTTCAGCGTCGCAGATGTTCGGTGTTGGAGCTCTTCAAAATCGTTGTCCAGAGTCATCCGGTGTCGTCTGGAGTAGCAGTCAACTAGTGAAGTCCGGAGTCGTTCGGAGTCGGAAAATCGAAGTAGTCCTCCTACATCGGATGACTCCGACTCCGAACGACTCCGACTTGTCGTAGTCGGAATCGGAGCACATCACTAGTACAGATACAGTCTAGCGACCGCGAGAAACACAAAATCAAATAAATGATCAAATTTCTGGTCCCGACAGCCCACCATTAACCCTTTCTGGGACGAAGCTTTAGTTTTTCTCCCGGTGCAACGTTTTTCTTCGAAAAGGGAAAATAAAACCGACCTGTTGGGGGTGTGTTGTGCGGTTCGGTTGCTCCGTTGATGATGATGAGATGTTAACGACACCCAGCACTAATCGGTTAATGCGATAAGTACTGACTGCCCTAGCAACTCCACAACCTCCCCCCCCCCCGCCAAACATCCCCTTTAGAGCCGCGTTGACCGGAAGAACCGAGGCGGGAATTAGTTTCGTATCGCCCGTGTCGGTTTTACGAAGACGCTGGAAATTTGGGTCGAAAGTTTTCTATTTTCTTCGGCTGCTTGTTGTGGAGTGCGGGTGTGGGAGTGGTGTGTGCGGGTTCGGTGCACACCAGGAAACAGATACAGGTCATTTACAAGGGCCATTAGGTCGGGACGGTCTCATTGAAAAAGACGCGAGAACCACTCATTGCGGGGAGGCTCTTTATGCGGTGCACTTGAAGTGTGTGGCAAAGGCAAAACAAAAGCGTGCGCTAGGAAAATGAATGAAACTAGGAAGGAGAGTCAGAATAAGACAAAAAAACAAACGCACGTACTAACTCGATCCCATCTTGGAATCGTGAACGGCCGTGAATGGGTCGCATAAGACAGTTGAAAACGACCGATAATGAGCGGGTATGGCCGAGTTGCCGGACGAAACTATTTGTCGGAAAAGTTATGATGCCGTTTGCGGCAGCGGGAGCGACCCGTCCGCAGACAGCGATCGCGACGATGGACGATGGTCGGTTGGCCAAGCGTGTAAGACGGGGTAGAGGAAGTGTTTTTGTAGATGATAAATGCATACAATCGGCTTGCGGGAGGTGACTTGTGGCAGAGGGGATAAGGGCGACCATGGTTAGTGGTAGTTTTGTAAACCACATCGTTTAGGGTTTGTTTTCGTGATGTGAGAGGAAAGCAGCAGTGTTTTCAATCAGCCTTTTCCTGGCCGGTTAATGTTCGCCCGAGTATTTGACCTTTCGTTGGGTTATTTCTGAAGATGAATTGGACGGCGAAGGAGTTGGAGCTGGTAGCGAGATTATGAAATAGTTGCTGGAGATGTTGAGGATGTTTCTTTTGAAGTTGATTGTATTTGTAGGTGCTTGTAAGGTCTACGTGAGCTTTAGATTGCCTAGGATCGTCATTTTGTAAGACAATTGAGTAGAGAGTATCAGTTAGATGTTTTCCTGAAGAAAACCTGAAATTTTGATATTATTTGTAAGAATTCCTTTATGTCGACTGAAGTCGACATCTGCTGCACTGATCGCATTTTGTTCATACTCAACGTTAGTGATCTCGTTAAGGACCACATGAACCTTCAAAGCAATTTTTGTTGCCTCTAATTTGGAAATACTTCCTTCCTCAGCATCCGTCCCAAAAAGGGTCTTATCTTGAAACGTCGATTAAACGGTTTGCTCTCCTTTAAGCGATCAGATAACGCCTGTCGCTTCCTTATAAGTCGCCAGTCTAGTTCAGCTGCCGGTCGGCTCAATTTGGGCCGAAAAATGAAACTCCACAACCTTCTGTTTGGTGCGCTGGTGAGATGGATGTCTTTCATCGTTTTGTGTGATCGCATTCCACGTCCTAGGCTCCGGTATCGGCAAGGGTTGATTCTCTCGGTTGGAAAACCTAATTCATTTATGGGCATCTCGCATGTCGCACCCAGAGCTGCATGTTGCTCAAAATCGTACCCAGGGTCTCCGGTTCTCTCAAGTGTGTGCGCCGTCCAATTTAGGCTAGTTGTGGCGATTGCTGCACACTACCATGCGTGGACGACGGAGTTACCATTCTTGGCCGCACAAACTTGGAATGTTTGGGATTAGGTCTCTCGTGTGGCTTCGAAGACACACAAAGACTGGCATATGGGCCTGAACGGCTCAGGAAATCCCAAATCGTGCCTTAAAAACGAAACGCAACATAGTTTGTGGCCGTGTGGTTGCTGGTGTATATTGAGATTGGTTTGAGCGTTTATGCGCCTCAGAGGTTTTCTAGATCGCATCTCAACTGTTTCGTCCTCACTTGTGTTTGTGGTTAAAAATTATGGAATCCCTATTGCAGCATATTCCAGTGAGATGTAAACAAGCGAATATCAAAAAAGTCGTCCTTTTTTGTACCCCCTTCACGCGAGGCTTTTCTTTCTATTGAAGCTTTCTGCCTAACACACACAAAACTGTTCCATATGCATCAACTCGGGCTCGGGTTCATCCAGCCGAACGGGTCTCCACGCCGTGTTTGTGCAAATTTCATTAACATAACGATATTGGGCTGGCGAGCCTTGGGAGTGTTGAATGCCGTCACCTCGGTAACGACGGTGCGGACCGTTTTCCCCGACACAGTGTGTGAGAGTCATCGTTTTTTTTTCTTCTCCTTTCTTTCCGGTGATCGATCAACATTCTTCAGCACCGGCTTGACCCGGGAACAGTGGACGAGACCCGCGTCTGTGCGAGTGCCTGTCCCCAGTCCCCAATGATGGAAGGGATGTAAAAGATCCTGGCGGCGCGGCACTCGCCAGCTCACTCTTGAGTAGATTGAATTGAATGGAGATTGAAATTTGCGCCGAGATGGGCAAGCTGGGTCGGTCGGCTAGGGGACGCAGATGACGAAATCGAACAAAAAATGTTTTAAGTGAACGATTGACCCAAAGTCTCAAGGCGGGGTGCTGCTGTGCTGCCGCTACCGTTTGGTTACGACGAACGCAGGGACAGAAAGACCGCAAAAAAGGAAGAAATCCTTAACTTCAACCCTCCTCTCACCAACAAAAAAAAAAACGAGTCCGAGCGTGTACTCATGTGTCTATCTATATGCAAATAATCTGCCTGCCTGCTCCTGCTGCTAAGTGTGGTGGTCTTCTGCCCCTTGGTGGCGGCCTCCTCATAGTGATCGTGCACCGTGGCGCTCGGGTTTTGTTGAGAGGCGCATTTTTTTGTTGTTTGTATTGCAGGGGTTCGTTGTTTCACTGTTCTGCGTGGCCTCTGCATCTCATTATCTGTGGCACCGCGGGCCTATTTAAACGAGATTGAGTATCGATTTTTTTTTGTTGGTGCGGCTTCGGCTAGTCTCTCTGCAGCTGTCTGGGAACTAACTCTGTGTCGGCAGTGTCGGTATTTGAATCATGCGGCGCATTAGAGTGCTTTGTGGTTTCGTTCATGAGCTGTCATTCAGCCACTCAACGTGGGCGATGACGCGTTTATTTTGCTGCTGCTGTTGTCTTCTCCTTGGGAATTCATCTGGCAAGATAAAGCCTTTCTCACCTAGCCAGCAGTAAGAAGTGGAGTTAATTCTTCTACGGCCCAAATTTCGGTCAGCTCCGTTAGCTCCGTCCGGCGAGGTCCGGCGCTGCGAGACGAGGCAATGAAACGCATTTGCACGATTGCGGTGGAAATGTGCCTGGTTTTTTTTTGTGTGTCTGTGGGCCCAAAATTGCGTATACTGCCGGATCTGGGTCCAGTTCGTAACGAACTTTTCCCTCCAGCGCCACGCCCGGAAGATCGGTAGCCACCACAGTGAATGTGCATCGTCACACCACACACACACACATCGACGGGGAAGGAAGCGCTAGGTCCAGTTATTTTTCCATTAGGAACTCGGTTGTACAGCGCAACGTGTATCTTGCGTGTTTTTGCGGAGCACGTGCTGTGTACGCACATGTGTTGTGTGTACACCTTGGGCATTGCTGTACGTTTGGTTTTGCCATCTCCTGATGGGCTTTCAGCAGCAGCCCTCCTTCCAGCAGTGGTGGAGTGGACTGGAATATTTAAGCTTCCATGTGCTCGGACGGCCACTCTCCGTGTGTGTGCCTCAGTTTGTTGATGATGGCGATATTGAGTGAATATTAATTGGCTTCTTGAAAAAGTTGTGTACTTGGAGCAGCAGGCCCAGGTCGCCTCTCAACATAACGGGTGTTTGAAGAGGGCTCGCAGCTATGCCTTCACCTCTGCTCACCTCACCTCTCCCATTGAAAGGCCCACAACAACACCGTTGGGTCGTTGCATTTTTGTGCCCACTTTCGCTTACGTGAAGCTAATTTCCCTTAATTACCGGTACGTGTTTTCGAGCAGCACGCCCAGCGCCTGGAGAGGAGACCCGTGGAGTCGCGCCAGAGACTAGGTTGGTTCAGTTGGCAGAGGTTGAATCTGATCGGCGCCACTTTGCGGTCGGTTTTATCACTACACGCCCCGGTGTGTTTGTGTGTACACATTGCGACACGGAGCAGGAAACGGTGTTGGAGTTATTTTTCCACCCCGAATTCAATTCTGTGTCTGCGTCTTATCTTGATGATGGGGCATCTGAGGGTGACAATTTTAACGTGATTAGCTTTACCGTGGTTTCGCGAAGATTTGATTGGATATGATATGGGTGAGGGTGATGCGGCGGAATGGGGAAAAGGCCACACGCAACACTGTGAAACTTAATTAAGTGTGAATAGTGTTGATTGAGAGGCGAACATCAACGTTTCGGTTGCAATTATCACTTGCGTTTGATGTTTGCAATGTCGAGAAAAATGGTTCAATTAAGCGTTTGGAGTTAGCAGAGCGAATCGAATTGGATATTGTTTTAATTCATTGATTATGGTTGTTTCGTTTTCTGAAGTTGTCCAGGTTTGAGATCGCTTCTGGGGACTTAAATATGTAACTTCATGTCTCTTTCATTCCGGTTTGTATGATGTTCGAGGCAATAAGACTCAGTATACCATAGCTGTGGGCTCAAAATTCTTCCCTGCAAAGCATAATTTGTGCCTAATTTAAGCTGAATAGCTCTCAGTTACAATGCCGTTTTCACTATTATGCTCCAATCTTTTGAATTTTACCATCATTGTTGCCTTTAGGATCCAAAAGACAAAACCGATCCCATTTAAAAGGATAAGTTTAATTTAGTTATCGTTGTAATTGTAGCCTTCCTGGCGGGAAAATCTGCCGCTTCCGGGCCGGGTTCTTTGTGTTTGGATTCATCATATTCCTATCTCCCCCACCGGTTAAGACCACCGGTGCAAAATTCTGCCAGGAATGAGGCAAACGGGCCTGCCAAAACACAGCCGCAATGAATGGGGCCCAGATTTTTCGTGGCCCAATGCTGAAGTCAATTTGATGCCGTGTTTTTGAAAAGCGAAGAATACGCTTTTCAACCTCGCTTGAAAGGCGTCCTTTCCCCGGGCCAACCGACCCAATCCCCGCGTCCGTGCTTCGTCCGGGAGGGGTGAAAAATTCTTTCGACTGATGGTTGGAAATTTATTGCTCAGCGGCAGGCGCGCGTTGTCTTTGGCTGTTCTTGGCAGCCGTTCTCAAGGAAGGGGCAAGAAAGTTCCCCAGCCACTCCGGGACTTTTTTTTTTGGTGGGAGAATAAAAGAAGAATCTGCCTTTGGTTTTTTGGGCCGCGCAGAGGAGCGCAACTTCTCTGGGTGGGGCATGGGTCAGGGAGGGAGTTTTAATTTGAAAATATGTATACACCACGACAACAGCACACACACACCAGCGCATTGTTTCGGCTGCGGGTGTAAAGCGCCGCTTGCTTCCGGTTTGTCCAATGGGACTGGGGGCGAATCTCACTCCAGAACCTGCCCAGATGGGTCACAACCTCTTTCTCTTTCCCTATCTCACTCACCCAGCTGAAAACAGTTTCATGAAAGGCGCAACTTTTGGCACAAAGAAACCTTGGAATCCTCCCCGCCCAGGAACAGTTCATTTGGAATCAATGGTGGAAGTTTTGTGTTCGTGTGTGTGTGTCTATGTGTGTGATGAGTTTGCTGAAAATATTACGCCAAAACTCCTATCCACCGACTGCGATGGAGTGGTGGAGATGCTGGTCCACTGGATCTCTTGCGGGACGTTTTAGGGGCTGTTGTGGGAGTATTTTCCGAACGATGAAACCTTGCGTTTAGGTAGGTTGGCGTTAGGAATGGTTGGCATCCGGCGTGCTGCCATCACCAAGCAGTGCACACCGCAGCTATCATAGTGAGCACTGAGTGTGCTGTTGGTTGGAGTGGGAACTTGTGGGGATACACTGTTTTTTTTTATCAAAAGACTTGTGGACGGTGGCTCAAGAAACCAATGAACGGTAAAGGGGTCTGCTGTGGTGCTTGGTACAAACAGTTCAGGAAATGGTTGGT